>OZ002743.1:162519347-162632347 GCA_963924295.1 Dioctria rufipes
TTTCATGTTCACTGTCATTGTGCACAGATTGATCTGCGTCGATGACATAATAAGGCAACGCCAAATTCACAACCCTTTACATCAGCGCAATTGTAAGCTAAAATCAGTCGAATGGATGTGGAGGATCCTGAGGAGTTCGAAAATAATAACAGTATAAATGGTAACGTCAATAGAACTGACGTAGTGGTCCAATACAGGGGATACCGCGCTAGCTGAAGTCATGCTCGAATCTTTATTTTCTTACGCAAAACTTTCATCGAATTCACGAAAAAAATACAGCTTTAGTACCCTAAGCTTCTACTCTATTCCAAAAATTTTTTGTGTTGACTTCTAAAACAACTCTTACTAATAAAACCAACTCTTATATGATCACTATTGCTTTCGCCTGATTGAATATTATTGAAATTTGACAACAATGTCTAAAATATATGAAATATAATGCTAACTACGTGGAAAGACAATAAAGGTTAATTTGGATTAATTAAGTTCATTTACTTAAATGCGATAGATCTGATCGACTCCTCGTTGATATACGTAGTTCTGGTACGGAATCCTGATCGCACGAGCCCGATTCGCTCATGACCGGTAGAAAATATTTCAGTCGCTTCGGATAGTTTGTCAGAGAATCTTGGAATGGTCGATCTACAATAATCACGAGAACGCCATATACAAAATTTCACTACTCTACACGTGTGAATTGAGAAATATATACTTTTTCATATGACATCAGTCCGACGAAGTTCCCAGATTTTACTTACACAGTGACAATTTTTCCCTAAACTAAACTGAGTCGCAACAATTTGTGCCACAAACCTTGGTTATTTTTCGATAAGATTAAGGAAAATGGAGGTAGATTTTTATCCCTAAAATGTAGGGAATTTTAAAATTTTTTGCCTGCGCGAATAGACAAAAGATCAAGAGATAAACGGACTGACAGATATCCTCCAGGACTACAACCTACTACATATCGGAACTCAATATGACTTTCAAAATATATAGGGCACGGAAAAAATTAGGACATCGCCATTTGAGGCTTCCTCATAAGGTAAACGGATAAAAGACCGAACCCAGTATACTTAAAAGCATTTCTTAAAATGTAAAGTATAGTATGTCCAAAATTTAAGGACTACTTTGCACCAATTTCAATAGTTTCCGTATAAATCATGTAAGTTTATCGTAAGTATTGAATCCCTTTTTCTAACCCCTAGGAGTTTTTCCACTATAAAACATGTATGTACTTTATATTTTGACTGTATCTTTATTTTTAATTAGAAAATATTGCTTTAGGTTGGCTGAATGCACACACACACACATGCATATATACGTACATATATACATTTCACAGGATATAGTCGACGACTTTTTGTTATTTTGCTTAGCTTAGGTTGCACTACAAGTTTTTTGCTGCTGACATATCAAATACGGAATTTGTAAAGAAAAAGAGATTCAAAGAGATTTTCAGAGAGTTCGTCGTTTCCTTTTTTATTTTAAAAGTGATGCGAACAAAATTAAACTTTAGATAATTGTGTGACCCTGAAAGTATTTCAAGAGATTAAGTGTGTCGGCAAAACTGAAAACTTTTATTGGGACCTAATTGATTTTTGTTGTTACTTTTTATACCCGAGATCAAATCTATAAGGTATACCAAGTTTGCCTTTCCGTTTGAAATGTATAAAAATAATTCTAGTAGAGCAAAATCGACAGCCATGCATTATAATGAAAGCTATTATGATTTTTGCGCATTACCTTCGGATTGTCTGTCCGTCTGTCCGTCTGTCCGTTCCTCTGACCGTCCTCACGATAATATGAAAACGTATTCACTTAGAGTTTTAAAATTTTGCACTCCGGCTTTAAAAAAAAAAAACAAAAAAATGTAAATTTAGCTTCGAAAATTGGACAAATCGGGAGACTCCTTCGTAGGGTTGCCATACAAAAATGTCGTTTTTCTACATATTTGGATACTGCCTGAGACGCGTCGATGGAGAGAGCTGAAATTTTGCACACAACGTTTTCATAGAAATAGTAAATAATATTTCAAAAAAGGACTAAATCGGGCTAATTTTCATTGTGTTGTCGTACAAGACTTTTGGGGTTTAACTTTATTTGATTATTATTTTCATCTTGGGTATAATACTATGGGTCTTGGACAAATTGCAGCGTTATCATTTGCCTGACAGAGTATTGATTTAGATCACACAATTTATTCCGGTAGTAAAGCGCACATAGCTTTCAGTAGAAATAGATTGTGGTCTAAAGTCGTATCATTGTTCTTTTGGAACTTATGTAAGAAAGTAGGCAAGTGGGTATTTTACTCTATTCTTTTATGAAAAATTTAGCAAGCCCAAGTATTTCTATGTCACAATATCTATAAAAAAAATCGTGTAGGTGTCTACGACAGGCAAGAACTAGCGAGGGTGATAAGTACTGGTTTCTGCTGATACCAAACGACTTTTTGTTGCTATATTTAAGAAACCGGAATATCTTAATATTTTAATAATTTCTAATGGTCTTACATATGAGTTATATCATCTCTGAACATTTTAGAAAACAATAGCTACCTTTAAAATTGTTGCTGAGGGGCGAGAGAACTAAATCTTAATCTTCACCTGAGCCGGGGTCGATAGTAAGGAAACTTCAATAGCGAAACAAGTGTTAAATGTTCGCTATTGTAGCAAATATAATCTCAATATTTCATAAACATAATCGAACTTGCATTCAAGTCAGAGTGTTTTCTCTTTTACACACATACTTATATGAAACCGATAAAAATTTATACTTTTATCATCAAAGAGGAGGAAATTATGGTTTCCATTCTATGAACACTTAGTTACCTTCTTCCTTTTCATTGTGGTTGTTTATTCTTCTATTTTTCTTTAATTAAATTGTAACAAACTAATTGCTACTAACAATAAAAATCACCCTTTAATCACATTTATCAGTGTGGGAATCCATTTTCTTAATCACACGTTCAAGTAAACCATTTCTGATAAGAGAATGAAAATTACGGGCTTGCAAGTACTCGTAAACATTCAGTACTGTAACTCTTCATCAATAATCTCTTACAAATCACTTCCGTCTTCAAATATTTCTTTATCTGTATCTGAGAAGTTTTCATTACAATTACTGCATAAATTGGTACATTTTAGGCCGTCTTTTCGGCAGTCACATCTTTGTTTCTTACAAGCACTTTCACAGATGCAGCTAATACTTCTTAATAATTTTTCGGGAATTAATTCTGAACTTTCTGGGATTAATTTGGGCATCAGTCTACCTAGATATTCGTTCCAGCCCCATTTCATACCTTTTTTGTTATCGGGCGTGTTGTCCAAATAACCAAGCCAAGTTTGCAATTGGTAATAAACTCTATTGCATGGTTATGCAGCTGCTCCTTCAGATAGGGGAAGTTTTTCCAATTTGAAAGTAGATTTATTAATTGCCAGTGGTAATGCTCAAATCTTTTGATTTAATGACATATCCATCTTTTTACTTTTGTAAATAACAGCTATAAGTTGATATCCAATTTTGCATTGGTTATTTCGTCTGGATGTTTTTTAAAAAAAACTTGCTAGGCTTGATAAATTTTTGTTGGTCAATAACTATTTTACTCTTGTCTTTTTTCCTTTTCTAGCAAAACCGGAAGTTGTATCACTAAAAAGAGTCAAAAAGTCCTAATTCTATTGGGAAATATAGAAATATTGTGTCAAGCGTCATCTGCTACTAACAGACCGTACATCTCAGCACTTCTATGACTTAACTCATAATTTATCTCAATTAAGGCTATACAAAAACTCATAATTTCAATATATTTCTGACACAAACTTTTCTCCCCTGATATAAAGCGAAAGTCCACCGGCAGATTTCATATCCTCATGGTACATTCAAAACACTCATAGGAAAACTTGAGTTTATCCTTTTGGATATGGTGGGGCCATTACCGCCATCCAATGGATAAACTTATCTGTTAACAATCAAAGACTGCCTTTTACGTTAGTCCGAAGCCATCAAAAATATCCAGGCACAGACAATATACAAGATCTAAGTCAAGTACTGGGTATCTCGATACGGCGTTACCTAAGACGCTGTCGACCTATCAAGGATCACAATTCGAGTTTTTGCTTAACAAGGAGCTTGCAAATATGTTATACAGTTCTTGCATAAGACAAACTAACGGTGCAATTGAAAAATTTTACCGGTAGTTAAAAGTAGCCATACTTACCCTGGATTCTTCTAGGAATTCGCTCAGCGGTAGTAGAAGAATTTGATCTTTCACCAGCTAAACTGCTCTATGATCAGCCATTAAAACTTCCTGGAAAATTGCTCACTTCAGACGCCAGATGATTTTGGAATTTCTACTGCCTAAGCCAGAAAGATTCAACAGATTCCTATCTAGCTCTCTGTGGCATTGCTTTTGTATTGTACTGAACTATTTAGTGCAACATAAATGTGAGTTACATTACTGTTCTATCACACCTACTTATTTTCTGGTATGAAACGTTAAAAGTAGCGATAAAGTGTTAGTATTTGATAAGTACTATAAATTCCTATTACTGTTAAGTTTAACTATGTCAGGTGACCTGCATTACAATGAAATGAGCACAAATTTTCAATTCGACTCTCACTTTCTGTAAAATGGACGACACTAAAAATACTCTAAGCTGTCTTTTATATAAATATGTAATCACCAACATTAATGACTGAAACTAGATCAATCCTAATGTGAGCCATTTTCTAACAAAGTATTGATCAAGAACACACAACTCTTCCAGTTTTCAGTGGAAATAGGTCTGAAGCCGTATCATTGTTCTTTTCGAATTTACTTTAGAAAGTAGGCATGTCGATAGTTTACTCTGTTCTTTTATAACAAATCTACCAAGCGCAAATATTTCTGAATCACAATATCTATAAGAAAAGATGTTCAGGGGTATACGGCAGGCAGAAACTAACTTTCCTGATGAGCATTGGCACCTCCTGATGCGAAAAACCTGATTTGCTATTATCTATAAGAAACGGGATATCTTAATATTTCAATTTCTACAACCTGTTAAGGCCCGTTTCCACTGTGGTCTTCAGACAGTGCGCGCACCTAAAAATTGATTGAAATAGAGCAAAAAAAGAAAATTTTTAACTATGCGGAGTCAAAGTTTTCTTTGCGTATCCACTGAAATCTTTCAGAAAACAAATGAAAAGTATTAAACTGTGTCCTGAAAGACAGGATACGACGTTTCAATGCTAGAATTTTTGTACGAGCACAATGTTTTATGCTTTCCGATTTTTGTCTAAATACTTTGCATTACACGTCTCATCAGCTATTTTGTAGTTGAAGAAAATAATAAAAATGAATTTTGACGACAAAAGTATAGAAATTTGCTTTGCAGCATTTATTATGGTAGCGACTGAAAAAAAAGCGAAGGCCGCCGCGGTGTTAGGTGAGACCATACTTAAAAACCAGGCGTCAGCCAAGTGGAATAAATTTAATACACAGATCGGTCAATAGATACGCTTATTTCGGAGTTTCGCGAGAATTTCATCCGCAAACTTTGAACATTTAATCTGTGCTATTAACTCTAAAATGAAGAAACAAAACACGAGTTTTCGCCGATGCGTTTCTGTTAAGAAGCGGCTAGCTATAATTCTCAAGTTCTTAGCCTCGGTAGCTCAGTTGGTAAGCGCGCTGGCTACCATCCCTGGGGTCGTGAGTTCGATTCCCACTTCGACTCGGTCCTGTGATTCTCCTTCCACCTATAGTTTCCTTCAATCGACATTTATATTTGCTAAGGATATATTGGATATAACTTTGTAATTGACATATGTCTATGTTATATTTCTAAGGAAAAATTGCTATTAATTAATGTAAATAATTTCTATAATTAATGATTCATTATAATGATGTCTATGATTATGTTAATAATTCTATGATCTATGATTATTCCTAATGCTTGCCTAATGTGTATATGTTAATAATTCTATGATCTAAGATTATTTCTAATGCTTGCCTAATGTGTATACATAGCTTATATGTAAAAACATGTAATATTTCCTGTCTGTAAGATTGTTCAAATCGGTAGACTGAATAAATAAATAGATTCATATATGACAACATCATATTTATTCAAGGTTTCAAAAGAACTGATGTCCAGAATTGTACCTGAGGTTTCCGAAGCTCATATTTATGCTCTCGAAAAAAAAGTTCTTCACCTGGGGCAATCTAGGATTAAAAGCAACCGCGTTTGAAAATAATCACTCGAAAAATACCATATCTTTAATTTTCTGTATTATTAACTGGAAAACAAAAGATCTTCCTTAACAAGCTATTTCAAGCATTTGCAAGGTCTTTTTACTTGTATCCACTGGGTGCACTTATTCGCGCACAGTTTCAGCCGAAGCTCTCCGCACCGACGCAAGAGTATTTCTAAAGGACCGTTTACAATGACATAGTAGAGCAGATTGCATTTGTTCTCCTTTTCTCAAGCTTGCCCTTTAACGTAAGTTCCCGGCGCTTCTGACCAGAGTGGATTACACAGAGTAGCGTCAGATTAGTACAATTCCTAATCTCACGTTGGTGACGTGTTGAGAGCAAATGAAATCTGGTGACACTCTACTCTGCCATTGTAAACGCTCCTTAATGGATACGTTTGGTATCCACTGGAATATCGGAGTGCAAGTGTAATCTCCGCAGAATGCGAACACAAGACATTTCTTATCTCCGCGCATTGATTTTTGTGGAGACATTTCGACAGATAATGTGTGGGGACAGAGCGTAGAGAAAATCTTTGATGAATACGCAGCTTTACATGAGCTACTCGTGTCATCTCCAAAAGTTCTCAGGAGTACATATATCAACATTGAGCAGTGGAGGATATAGCTAGAGGGCGCGGGGAGCGTGCGTATGAAAAAAAAAAATTGCAGTAAATCTTCTTAATTTTTCCTAACAAAATAATTCACTGCTCAGTAAATCTCTACTGCACTTTTTGTAAAAAACATAAATATTTCTGGAAGCATATTACATTGAAACTTTTAAGAACGCCACCCTTCTAGCTAGCGACTTGGACATCGCTCTAATTTAGGTCGGGGCTGTTCAAGCCTACAGAGAAAACAGGAAATGCTGATACCTGTAAAATTCATGTACGTGGCGTGGCTTATCTTGGAGTGCTTGAAGCGAGACAGAACCTATTCGGGTAAAGGCGATAGTAGGTTTGCTTTAATTGAAAAAGGGTTTTTAATAAGTATTCGATGTAAAGACAGATTGCTAGAATATTATCGGCGTGGCAAAACAAATATTTAAGGAAACAATTATAGCTCGTTATTAGAGAAATTCAGCGAAACTACACAACATCAAATAAATCATTGTATATTGTTGTAGTTAATTATTACACTGAAAGCAAGCGATTTGCTTTGCAATAATTTTGTTTTTATTATTTCGTTAAATGTGCAATAGAGAAAGTTTCGATCAGTGTCTTATAGAAATTGATTGATCGGTCGATTTTGCTTCAAGGAATGTTGATGAATCCCATTACAACTAGTAAGGTTCTAAGTCTTCACATGCATGTATACATTCCGTATTCCTACAACAGATCTCCACAATAGCAAAATCGCTCCTGATTTAACGACAAACACAACCAAATAATAAAAGCGAAAAAGTCTACGTTTCAAACCTATCAATTGCATCTACTTATATCCCGAACTGAATCATGTCTAAAAGACTGCACAGGGGGAGACAAATTTCTTTCTGCCCAGAATGTTGGACAAGATATCTTGCCAAAATGGCAAACGTAGCAAAAGTTTCTGGTCGCAGGTCAAAACCATCAAAAACAACTTCACTAGTTCCTCTATACTTTCACTACTTAACAATGGTGAATTGGTTGTTGACTCCCTGGATAAAGCTAATATTTTACCTGTTATATTCGCTACAAATTCTTTTACAGACACCTCTTTGCATCTCCCTTGTGGATGTAAACAAGGGCCAATACATATCCGTACGAGAGTTGTATTTAAAGTTCTGAAGGAGATCAGCGTCTCCAAAGCCACAGGACCTGATGACTTCTAGCCCCGATTAATTAAAATGCCTCATCTTTAGCTAAGCCCCTGTGCAAGCTATTCTACTTTTCTTATTCGACAGGAAAATTTCCAACTACTTGGAAACTAGCTGACGTTCAGCCTATTACCAAGAAAGCAGATGGTAGCGATCCCTCAAATTATCAAGCAGATGCAATCATGTCCGTTCGTTCAAAGGTTTTTGAATCAATCATTTACTCCAAATTAATAAAGTTTTTCAACCAGAGTTGCATTCCTCCCTCAGAAGAACTATGGATCCACCCCTGTCTCTGATTACCTTAGAAAAAGAGCAACCTTTGAAATTCCTTATTTATATTATATTCCTTCGTCTTGTATACGATGAATAAGCTAAAATTATTGTTTTCTCCCATTACTAAATCTAATATTTGGGCACCAAAATAAACTCATCAAAAATACATAAATTGCATGTGCACCTTATTTGCTTGTTAAATAAGTTCCTAGGCGACCCTCTATAGCCAGACCAATTAATACTTAAACGTTATACCAGCAACATGTTTTCTGTTTACGTACGTACACATTCTGGATGGATGGAACTATAAATTTGCATGAAGAGTTACCCAAATTATGTTCCATTTAGGCTGTAGGCTGAAAACGTAGGCAGTATGTTTGCCATAAGAAGGTGAAATGTTCATAAATTTAAATCAGGAATATCAATGGGGACGCTCTCTGTGCAAGCAATAGGTATACGTTTCCATCTTTCAGTTTAATTTAGGAGTCTTATATCGAAATTGATATGGAGGTGAAAAGAAGTAAACGGAGGGGAATTAATTAAAAAAAATAATATTTTATTTAAGAAATTATATTTTGAATTATGCCAACTAATGACAAATGGTGACAGCTTGCAGGACATTGGAATTTGATGACACAGTCTGGCTCGTTCTGATTATTTCAGTTGGTGTTCTTCAGAGTAATTCATAATATTTATCTAGGATGGTTTACTATCTTCAGTATGGTTACGCTATTATTGAATAATTTGTCGTTTATGGATGATGTGCCTTCATCAAGATTTGTTATCTTTATATTGAAATTGATCTTTCTTGGATGTCTTCTCATCTATAGGTATACTTTGTTAGAAAATCTTAATGTTCTTTTTAAGTGGCCCTTCCATCCTCATAATGTTTTTGTATATCTCCAATGGCTGTTTGGAATGTTGTGCCATCTTGCCCCGGTTTTTTGAAATTTAATTGAAATATCTTCTCGCCTTAATTGCACTATTGGTCTTTGCTACGTCACCTGTCATTTTAAGTAATGATAGTCAAATTTTTTTCCAATATAAGCGAGAAGGTATTGCAGCTCCCCATTAACGCTAATATTTTGGCCATCGGTAAATTGAATCAACCTTACTTAAACTGGAGTGCGTGACGGTGGGGATGCAAGCTTCTGAAGCTTACAGCTTGTCAGCTCATTCTCTTCTTAAAAAGAGCAACACGGCTTTATTTTGGTTTTATTTTCAGGAGAGCAGCTGTAACCAAATTATCCTTGTTTGCAGATACAGTTGCCTGTTCCTTAGATATAACAAGGTTAACAAGTGGATTGTGTTTATACTGACTTTTCAAAAGCATTCGATAAAATTAATTATAAACATGCATTGGTCTAAATTGAACTACTGCTTAGTTCTCATCATATCTAATGGACAGAGAAAGTATTGTAGTCTTTAAAGGATCCAGTTCTGCTTCCTAAAAGCAAATTTCTGATGTTCCACAAGGAATCGTTCATGGACCTTTCATTTTCCTGTCTATATTAATGACCTTCCCTCCCAATTAAATTCTAACTGACTGCTCTTCGCAGATGATGCTAAAATTTTCCTTGTAATCAATACTGTTGATGACTGTTTTCGCATGTAGGAAAATCTAATAGAACTGCGAGCTGGTGTAATGTAAACTCGCTGGAACTTAATACTTATAAATGCAAGGTGAGGACTTATACTAGGAAACTGGAACTCACTCTTTTGGATAATTCCATTAATATAAATATCAAGATCTAGTTGTAATTTTTGAGTCCAAGCAACTTTTCTGCTCTCATATTGATTTTATAACATCAAAGGCATTCCGTTTTGTAGGTTTCATTTTTCGTACTACGAAATCATTTAAGCGTTGTTTATTTCTTTGGTGAGAAGAATTGTTGAATATGTCTGTATGGAGCTCTTTCTATGCTTCATACTCTGCTCAATTCGAATCTGTTCAAAGAAAATTTAGATCGCCTCTTATTTTTAAATTTAATTGTATCCTTCGAATATCGCGGTAGACTAAAGGTGAAAACACAATGAATGCGGCAGGCGTCGCGTCATTTTGACAGTTCAAAAGAATATAGGTACGTCTTTAAGAACGTGCTGGCCAAATGGCTGCCACGCTTATCGGATTCGACGCGAAAGTAGAGCAATTTTCTACTTTTAACGCGTGGCAGACGTTTTGACAGTTCTTTTGATTATCAATTGTCTTATAATTTTCAGATAGCAATGGATCTGAACTTTTTTTTTTAGTATTTGTTGAAAGCTTTCTTGAATTGTTTTCATAAATTTTTTGAAGGATTTTAATTAACTTGTTAGATTAAGAATAATTGAAAACCAATTTGGGACTGATTTCCGATGAAGATGAAAGTGAATGACGATGAAAGTGAATGACGATGATACATTCATTGGGTACTTAAATGAGCCATTACAGATAAGTAAAAATTTAATATATTAATTGAAAACGATCCTTTGTGTGTTATTATTTTAGGAACTAGGCATCATCTGAGATTTCTGTAATCGGTAGTAGAAATGAACGTTAAGTGGAAATGAACTTTGAAGCCCGTATCGAGCTGAAGCTTTTAGTTTGTGACTGTTTCACTTCTGAAATCAAATCAATTCAAACTAAAAAGCATTTGTTTATAAGCACCTGCTTAAAGCAACGCAAAAGGCTGGGCATTATGACATTACATATCTTAGTAATAGATTGCAATAGCAACAAAATAAACAATAAAATCAATGTAGTTGGAATATATACAATATTGAAAGTGTTTGCCCGGCGAAGATGACGTTCGAGATCTGGAATAGGATTCAGCTTATATGATGCAAGATTCTTCGGCTAAATTAGAACAATTTGCATCGTCATTTGGAAAATCCCCCAAACGCTTATAAAGGGTTTTCCAATAAGAGGTGTTATTTTAATTAGCCCGCTATTTCGGTAGATGTTTCTTTTGGAGCTGTCATTTTTTGACATTTGACAAGTAGAAACTACGCCATTAATAAAAATGGAACGATACACTATTCAACAACGCATTGAAAATATTAAAATTCACTATAAAAATGGTGAAAATGTGACAGAGACGGTTCGTAAAACTCGAACATCTTTGGGTCGTCGTGAAGCACCTTGTCGGACCGCAATAAGGAAATTGGTAGAAAAATTCGAGCTGTCCGGACAAGTTAGTGATGTGAAGAATAAAACCCGTGCACTTCGCTCAAAAACAGCCGAGAATATTGCTGCTGTAGCCGAAAGTGTTGAAGAAAACCCAGGTTTGTCCATTCCTCGCCGTTCTTTGGAATTAGGCATTCCACAAACGTTATTACACCGTATTTTGAATAAATATTTGGGTTTTAAGGCTTATAAAGTTCAGTTAACACAAGAACTCAAGTCGGCCGATCATCAACAACGTCGAGTCTTTGCTGATTGGGTCCTTGAAATGTATGAAAATGATCCGGAATTCCATCGAAAACTCATCTTGAGTGATGAGGCCCATTTCCACCTCGATGGCTTCGTCAGCAAGCAAAATTATCGCATCTGGGGCTCGGAAAACCCAAGAGTTATTGTTGTGTCAACGTGTGACTGTTTGGTGCGGTTTATGGTCCCGCGGGGTCATTGGACCTTACTTTTTCGAAAATGAGGCTGGAGCAACAGTTACGGTGAATGGATTGCGGTATCGACAGATGATTAATGATTTTTTATGGCCGGAGTCGGCTGGTATTGATCTGGACAACGTTTACTTTCAACAAGACGGCTCTACGTGCCATACAAGCAACAAAACAATTGATCTTTTACGGGAAAAGTTTCCGGACCGTGATATCTCTAGAAGAGTTGATCACAATTGGCCACCGAGATCTTGTGACTTAACACCTTGCGACTTCTTCCTTTGGGGCCACGTGTAAGAGAAGGTCTACGCCAACAGCCCAGCGTCGATTCAAGACCTCAGAGATGGAATTTGTGAGGTTACAGAGCACATAGGGCAGCCACTTTACGATTTGGTTATGGAAATTTTCATGAAAAGGATATGGTCCTGTAGGCGTGGTCGTGGTGGTCATTTGGCTGATGTTATTTTTCATTATTAACGGCATACCTTCTTCTTTATAACGAAATAAAGATCCTATCATTTATCTCAAAAAGTCGCACTTTTTTTTTAATATCAAAGTAACACCTCTTATTGGAAAATCCTTTACAATTTCCCAACGGAACTCCCTCAACGTCGGGAATGTCCAGGAGGAAAAGGATTGCCGACGATGGAGAATCTTTTTTGGGAAAGTTAGAAGATGTTGTAGAGAAGCGGTTTTAAAATTAAGCACGTGCTCGGAATCATGAAGTATTCATCTAAATATTGGAGTCAAAATTAAATAATCTTCCAGAAGATGTACAGGACGACCTAGAAATGGAAATTTTACCAAAAGTTCATTCAAGAGTAGTGGAATTAAAAATAAAACTTGAGAGTAGTACCATAGATAGATTGGAATACATATGTACTTTTTTGCCTACGGTAGTATTTTTGCAAACATAGTTTTACATTTAAAAATTTAGTTAGACAGTAAGTTAATGTATTTGCACTTTGATAAAATAAAAATAAAAAATATTAATAGCAAAAATATTATATGTTGCTCTCAAACAAATATCGGCATAATATGTCCCTTAATTCTTAACTGTTCTATATTCCTTTCCTTCAAATGATGGAAGGATCGTTCAAAGAATCCATTTACTGTTCGATCAGCATACAATTTCCTAACCCAGAATCATCGTCTACCTTTTCCTTTTGATGCGATGCGATGCGAAGCTTGCCGCATTCATTGGGATGTCACCTTAAATGTAGGCTTAATCTACCGACTTTAGTTAATCGAAGAATCTTTCGAGATACTGTCCTTCTCTTCAAAGTTTTAAATAGAGATATCTGCTGTCTTTACCTTCTGTCCAGAGATGATTCGCACGTACCTGCGCGTCAATTTAGACTCTAAGTTCTATCCGATTTTCCCTCTAGTAGAACTAATTTTAAAGCGAGCTCGGAGATTTTTAAGACTCCAAAATAAATATAACTTATATCCAGCGATCAGATAGGTCTCATCGGTATGGTTATCTCTGATCGCCTACCATAGAAGTTCAATGTTGGAGGTCACACCAATTGCCCATCTCTTTCTCTTTTAAATATTTTCCTCTGTGGTTCCCATTACATTTTATTTTCGTAACTAACAGTTTCTTATTAGTAATTTCTCTTTTATATTTGAAATTATTGTCACTATAATAGCTTTTATGTTGCGAAATTATTCTATTTTTAATGACTGAAGTAGTGGTTTTTTAGTATTTTAAACTAGTACACATATTACAGTATTACAAGTATTACAGCATAATATTTTATGGCAACTAAAACTCAATTTTATATCTCTCTTTATTTTGTATGAATACATTTTTGCGGTAGTAAATAATTGGACTTGTAAGAATCTGTATTCTCTCCCCATAACTTCTATATTAAATAAATAAATAATTAAATAAATAAATAAATCTGGTATCAACTCTTCTTCTTTACTATCCTCTGTACAAGATATGCTATAATTCACGAAAACTTCATTTTATGTGCATTTCTTTTCATGTGGACAAACTTTGCTCACCCAATACGGGGACGAAAATATTTCGCCAAAAATTTCCAATCAATGACCAACGTGTATCCTCCTCTCGGTAACAACATTTTGAATTGGTATATACACCGAATTCGTCTTACTTAATGTGGAGATTTCTACTTTCTTCTACAATCGTTAGATTTTTTTTTTCCCACGTTAACATTTCGTTTTTTCTGTTAACTCTCCAGAAGAATGATGATGAACAGCTTTCAATATTCATCAAGAGTATACGAAGTTCAAATCGATATCTTTTTGTGCATGGTTGATTCGTACAATTCAGATAAATTTGCATACAGTTCTGGTGAATTTGTACAATCGACATTAAATCAGCAGGAGTTGGTCAATTCTAGCTGATAAAGGCGGTATTTCAAAAAATTCTATCATTGCTGTGGCTTGAGATCTTGCATAGCCAAAAGCAACAGCATTAAAGAAAATCGATTAATAACAATTAGGCATAACTGTTGCCGAGACTTATAGTTAAAATTTGGCATCACTACAGTGTTTTAAAAACTGCATTTCGTATCACTCCCGCAAAGTGATGGCAACTTTCAAGATTTTTACTTTTTATTTTTCAGGACAATTTCCTTCGGCCTCATTTAATTTTTATTAAGGAATTTTCGATACTGTTTTAAGAGTTTTTCTTCCAAAATTATGACAGACTACACAAAATACAATATCTATAATAATACTGAAAAAAAAAGAAGTGATCTGAGAATAGAACCTTAAATACCTACACCCTGTGGAATAAAAAAAAACGGAACTCAGCGTCTTCTTTATTTACCACATCAATCTGTATGACAAATAAAGCAGAGAATCTAAAGCAGGAAAGACATCAAATCGATACCAAATTCCTTATTCTTTTGCTCCTTAAAAAACGAAGAGAATTATACCCGACATCCCATTCCAAAGCTAATTGCTATCGCTAACCAATAAAAATCCTTTCAGAATGACAGATGCCTTGACCCTTTAGGGCCTTATTTTTTTGCCCTTATTTTCTATTACTTTTGTATAATTACTTGTTTTACCTTCTGCTTCTTGTCCTTGTATAAATTACCTTTTTCTTTCATTTTCTCGTTAATTTCTTCTTTTGTCCAGTCCCTTTTTAGAAAAAAAAGCTACTAATTGTACAAGTAAATTTCCAGGATCCAAGAGATTACCTCGGTCTGAACCTTTTAAAAAATTCAGAATCAATTTTGTCATCAATCCCTCCCCCGTTGCATCTTCAAAGCTCTCCTGAGGGATTTAATCAATTTTAATCAATTTATACAAGACGTAAGGTACCATCCTGAAATCCATCCTGTATCAGAGAATCATATATATGCACATATATACTCAGTACCCCTGTTAAAAAGGATACATAACATCATAAACCCACATCAAATAAAAAAATATTTTACATAGAATCAGAATTGGAAATATCTTCGAATGGTTAGCATGAATAGTAGAATTTTTCCTCAGCTTCCTCCATTCATCCTGTCATACTTCCCCTCTCGTCTTCCGCGAAGATTATGTTTCATCAGGACGATTTGCATACGAAAAAGACTCCCTGGGAAGTTTACTTGACTGCATTTTTTCTGCTTGAGAAAATTCAGAGCACTATTCGTTTTCACGGTTTGGCATTATGCTGTGGGCATACGGGGAGGGGCATAATGACAGCATTATACCTCATAAAAAATATTTCCTAACAAGGATTGTGGAGAATAAAACGTCCCCGACTAATTAAAGGGTGAGAGAGAGTGGATGCAATTTATCGCCCCCCTTCCGTTTAGGATTTTATTGCACGTACCTCGGTGTTTGACATTGGAACAACAACCTTAAGAGGCTGTTTGCAAAATGGAAAGCGTTCAAATTTCCAAAGTGGTTGGTAAGTCGGTGATATGTCTGCATTTAAGTGACTCTTTGAAGGAAGTCAAGTGAGTTAATACGAGTTATGAAAATTTCAGAAAACATCAGAAAAAAACGTTAGGAAACGTGGTGTTCACGGTTAGGATCTTTTAAGGTTACTTCAATTTGATTTGAGAATAAAAGAAGATAAGCGTGTTGGAAAATGATTTTTGACGAAGTACACCTTTCTGTTATATTTGTTATACGTAGTTTTTGGGTATTTCTTGTGAGATAGTGAAGGAATTTGTGGTGTGTAAATTCATAATTTTAGTTAAGTAGTGTTGCGTTTTTTTTTTTTTTTTTTCATTTAACTAGAATATTTTAAAATTCCCAAAATGATATTTATTTACATGTAGATGAATGTGTTCCAAAATTTCCTGTAACGCTTCATTTTATTTATTGGGCGCAGCATGCATGAATATGATATTGGAAATTGTATAGAATCAGTTGTCAGATTGTAATAACATACTATAATTGGGTTACGTACATTATCCTAAAAAAAAAAAACAAAAAAAAAATTCAGCAAACAAAATAATAAAATAAAAGGAGAAAAGAAGCAGATCACAAATCTGGAAAAAAGTTCAAAAATCCTGAGAAATCCATAAAATTTCGAATTTTCGAGATTTCTTAGGATTTTATCTGTCTTCTTAAGTAAAATTTGATAAGACAAAGTTTTCTCGACTATACATATCAAATCCGATTTTTTTTAAAACATTTTCTTAAAAAGAAAAAAAAACGTCTGTTGATAATTTGTCATCTCAGGTGGAGTTTTAAAAATTTAAAAATAAATAAAATAATAATTTTTTGATGTGATACCCAAGACCATAACATCTTATTAACTACTGTTAAATAGGATTTTCCAATGGACTGAGAAAATGGGTTCTTATGTGAAAACAATATCAAATATAATTATAAACTTTATTAATAATGATAATTAGTCTCGACTACTTCTCTTACTTGCAGGTATTGCCACTAGTGTTGTTTTCCTTAAGTTCTTTCTCTCCTGTTGGATTTACTGCGGTGGGTTTACACTACAGTACTAATAATATTATTGAGAAACATAAGAGAAAAGAAATAAATAATAATAAAAATATAAACTTAATTGATGGTAAATAATTTATAGTGATGTTATTACTACTATAAAAGAAGAAAGAGCAGGCTGAACATATTTAGGGTTCCGTCCAATAAAAGAAAAAAAACGGAACCCTTAAAAGATCGTTAAAAAAACTCAAAAAATTGGTTATAAAGCTATAGCCCAAACTGTCCAATAAATACCGTCTCCCTCCCCTGATCATCTAGATTCCAAAAGCTAAAATTGTGATATTATCAGAGTTAGCAGGAATGTAGCAACACTTTCCCTGCGGACTGCACAACCGATAGTTCCCAAAAACCGCTATAATCGCTGTAACTAAATACGTGAAAAATGATTTGAAATACCTCTCGTATTATAGAAGGGGAATTAGCTAGTTTGGCGTAGAGTTTGAAAATTAAAATGAAAAATATCCATACTATCGAAATCAACATCTGGAGTAAGACAAAACAATTACTAAAAATATAGTAATTGAAAAATTGTATAAAATTAAAAAAGAGCTGCAAAGAGAGCACAACCCTGATGTCAGAAAATGGTCTTATGAGGACTTCTACAGCACATGATCTCATAAATTTTCAGTTTTGAGATCCAGCGGTGTTTTAGGTCTGCAACGAACTAACCGGTGCGCAACTAGGTGCAGAAGAATCAAGACTAGTAGTCCTAATCAACGTTGCTGCAACTTCTCGCACATCGTCAAGTCGACGCATTGTTGACTTCGTATCAAGCTCCCGCCTTTCTCCAAGTTGCTCATGTAGCAAAGATGAGCAAACCCGTCTCGACTATCAAGAACTAAACTTTCGGCGTTAAGTAACTTTGCTAATCTCGCAAAGTACTTCCGTCACTGCGTTGATAGTTATGAACTCACCAAATAAAGTGAAGTCAGTACTGTGTTACGCTGTTTTGTGTACATTTCTAACACAACTCTTAAGGTAAAGCTTCATGGCAAGCGATTTTGGCCTCTAGATACCCAGAGACCCGTTTAAACACTTCCGAGACGTGTGTCTAGAAACTGTTTCGGTCTCGGGTCTTCCTGTCGTGTATTTTAAAACAATCAGGTCTCTAGGTTCGGTCTCGTCTCGAAGTCTCCAAAGAACAAAATTAATAATTAATATAATGGATTTAGGTCAGGAAATTCCTTTCCTCGATAGAGTTCTAGTTGTTAAAAAAAAAAAAAAACAGATTTGTTGTGTTTATCCCGTAAAATTTCTACACCAAGGATTTATTTTTTTAAGTTTTTTTCACTTTTCCCATAACATAAAAATATTAATAACTTTTGATTCTTTCTTACAATCTCTTGATTCACAATTAACAAACACCTCAGGCGATCTCTAGAGACCAAACTTCAAATTTCGTGTATACACATGACATTTCATCACACACTTTTTTATTATAATCTCGGTACGCCTATGAAGACAATAGAATCCAACACATTTTCTAATCTTTATGGGGTTATGTTTGAGTAAAAAAATATAAACAGTTTTATCAAACAAAGTACTTAGATTTTTATAAAATCGCTTTGTGTTTGTGTCGCCTGGAATATAAAGACGGCAATATAAGTCGAAGTTTGCACATGTAAGTCGAAGTTTGCACAATATGTCAAATTACTAAGTGTGACACACGTTAAATGATTACGAGATGGAAACAACGTGGGTGTAGACGCCTGCCATTTTTCTATATAGAGTACTTATTCTTAAAGCACTATAATAATAAAATTGTAAGTCGGGTTCATAAACTGACATAAAGTTAATGGAATGATGCCGATAAGGGTATCATTAATACAGCCAAAAACGTCAGGCATGCGCTACAATAAATAAATTTTTCTAACAACATCGTCGATTGCGCCCGGACATTTTACTACTAGTGGAAAATATAATTTTAGTCGTTAATTTCACTAATGACATCCTTGATTATGCAGTAAATGGCCACTTTTGAGATACCGTTCATATTCTAGTGTTCCATAATACTAGCTTCTTTTTCCTAATCAGTGAAAGGCTGTTACTAGCCTCCCTTTTGATGGTAGAGCACACCTTCGGTCTGTTGGAGTTTCAAGATAGGGCCCAATTCGTCACAACCAGTATTTAACACTTTCACTACCAATCTTCATCACTACCAATATCATCATTAAAGTCGTAGCTCGTAGTTAGTCCATAATTAATCCTCTGCTTGAAAACCCCACGTCGACGTATCCTCACAAGTTCATCATCTTCAAACTCGTCAAGCACACAAGTCACAATTACGACTAAAAATATAATTTTTAATCCTTCGCGAATGAACAATATTATCTGACTAAACACAGTTTTCTAATTAGCCTACTCTTACCCACGTAATTAAATTAATAAAAACTGGTGTCATTAATTATTAGTGCAGCACTAATAATTATTAGTAAAAGAGCTTCTATGAGACAGAGTCTGCGTGTATTAATATAATATCCCACTAATACTTATTTTCGGTGTAGTAATAACTTATTAGCTTGCGAAAAAAATTTATGAACCACATTTGGATTAATAATTTGGAAAATATTAGTAAATTTGTTAATAATTATTAGACTAGTAGTAACCCCTGCTAAGATTTTTCGTATTTTATGTAGGACTTACTCAATTTGTACCTCTGTTTTGATCGTTGAATATTTCCATGAAACTGAATTCATTTAGTAGCTTCCGGTTTCACATAATTTAATGTTAATAGATCGGGTTTCATAAGCTGCACAAATCCATACTGCAACTTTCCTCAACCACAAATTTACCTAAGACAAAGAGATGGCTGATGAGTTGGCTGAAAAGGACCCTCTAATGGATATCTAAGCAGCACTAGCTTATGTATGTGAGGATCCCTATCGGGGAAAGGGATTATCATGGGAGCCTATCAAAAGACATGCCTCCGGTGGTGGGTCAACAGAAAAACCTGATGTATTTCGAGGCAATTATGGCCTGCATTTGACAAGAACAGGGCAAAAAACTCCTTAATGGTAGTAGAGCTTATTCTAAGAATCTGGGGATTCTGGGGTCATTAGAACTCATTGTTGTGCCATAGGAGACGTACTAGTAAACTGCAAATCTTGGCGAACGATTTTTGTAGGAGCTGTAAAGCTTCATTTTTATACCCTAGATGAAATCTATGGCGCATACTAAGTTTGTCATTCCGTTTGTAACTCCTCGAAATAATTATGGTAGAGCAACACGGATTTGACACTCACGCATAATATTAAAAGTTATTTTGATTTTTGCATGTCCGTCCGTCTGTCTGTCCGTCTGTCTGTCTGTCCGTCTGTCCGTCTGTCCGTCTGTGCGCACCATAACTCGAGAACGCGTATATCTAGAGAGCTGAAATTTTGTACACGGATTTAAAAAAAAAAAGTAAAATTATGTTCGAAAATGAGACAAATCGGGCAACTCCTTCGTGGGGTTGCCATACAAAACTTTCGTCTTCCACTATATATTTGGACACTGAATGAGAACGCATCGATATAAAGAGCTGAAATTTGGAACATGGTGTTTTCATTGTACTAGCAAATAAATTTCCAAAAATGGACTAAATTGGGCAACTTATTCTTGGTGTTGCAATATAAAAATTTAGGTTTTTTACGTATACTGTGAAAACTATCAGCCCAAGACATTTTTATTGTACTAAAATCTTCTTCAGAATACGAAATCCTATAAAATTGATTATAATCAGTTTTTCTGGCCGACAAACCGTTCTAGAAATATATGCAAAAAACAACTTCAAAAATCAAACTTGCACAGAAGGGTGACAATACGAACTTTCATACGGGCATTCATCTAGGGTATCACAAGAATTGGTCTTAGACCAATTCTAAATTTTTTACTTGTCATACTTAAGTTAAGTCATTTGACTATGTGAAAATATACGCCTTTTCATATTTTGCATAAAATTTCAAAAACTTCGTATCTCACTCTAATTTCATACAAAAAAACCAAACATGTGTAACTTATCATTGACCCGAATATGTACTACCAATTCCGAAAAAACTTCAAGTGTCAAACAATCAGTTGTTTTCAGCAAAGCACAAAATTATATTGGCGGTCAAAAATTTGTTGTGAAAAATAATAGAAAATTGGGAACAGCTTGATTGTGGCAAATATATAATGGCGGTAAGAAACGGAGAAGTTTTATGGAGCGGTAGAAGGAAATCTCTGAAATATTTTTGGGATAAGAGACAGAAGCTACAGGTAAATATTATATACATGACTGATTTTAAATCTTCATGAAAGAAATTTCTGCAAATTTTCAGGTCGAATGAAACCGATTGCGCGACAAGCAGGGTAAGACACTCAATTGTTAGCACTGCATCAATTATTAGCACTCAGAAATTTAAAATACAACTATAAATATTACAGCTATTTTTAAGCTCCCCAGCACAAAAAACATATTGAAGTGCTTGTATTATTTAGAACTGGTAACACTATGCATGTGACACATTACCAAATGGTAGGTTTACTGTGATTTGAAAGTAGTGCTGTTTAGATTTCGAACATATATTCGGGGTTTTCTTTGATTTACGATAAGAAAATATCACGTAAAAAGTCTCTATTTGTGATACATCTTAGTATATTACTAAAAAATAGTTATTTTAAATGGTTTTGTGAGACAATTAAGCATGTGAAATGAAATCTGTTAAGTGTTATAGGTTATGTGTTCATTTTTTTTTATTTATGTGGTGCTAACATTTGGAATCGCGATTATGAATTTTCCCTATTATTAGCACATATGATAACTACTGGTGCTTTGAAATAGAAAGAATATTTAGCAAAATTTGATTATTTTATTTTCTTCCTGAAAATATGCTAAATTAGTTTTTTCCAAATAATGGCCCCATGATAATAACAAGAATTTCATTTATTAGCTTGTGCCAATAACAGGATTTCCTTTTTCAGACTTGAGGAACTGAAATGGGTCCAAATAAAAGCTTTTTGAAGAAGAAAATGTCTAATAAAATACGAAAACGGAAACGGTATAACCCCAAAAACTTAATGAAAGCACTCGAGGCTGTTAATAAGGGAATGAGTGAGAAACTTCCACCTAAAAAAATCATTGTGGTAAGCGGAACGATACAATTTCGGTTGCGAAATAAACACCATAAAGATCTTCCAAGTCCAAGCTCTGTCTTAACAAATAACGAAGAGGAGATTCTAGTGCAGTGGATCAAAGACTGCTGCCGCAAAGGCTTTTCCTGAAGAAAATTTGGTTTACAGCTAATTGTAGGCAATTTCATAAAGAAATCCAATCGACAGAACCCTTTTGAAGATGGTATACCAGGTACCAAATGGTACCAACTCTTTTTGCAGCGCCACCCGAAATTCAACAAACGTACTCCTGACGAAGTCACCACTGGATGTACAGCTGTCTCTGAATAAGACATCAGACGATGGTTTACGAACATTTAAAATTATTTGAAAGAAAAGGAATACTACGATATTCTTTTATATCCCAGTCGCGTGAAGAATCAAACTTTCAGCTGTGCCCAAAAAGGGGAAGAGTTATTGCTATGAGAGGCGAAAAAGATGTATACGAAGTTGACCACGTAGCTGGAAAATCTGCGCTAATAGTTTTATTCACGTTTTGTGCGAATGGAGAAATCTCGACTCCAGTGGTTATTTTTCCCAACAAAAGGTTGCCCAAAGATATTACGTCAAAAGTATCAGGAGATTGGGGTGGATGAAAGCAGAACTTTTTTATAACTACATAAAAAATGTTTTCCATCCTTATTTGCTACGTTTACAAAGGCGATTCCCCGTGTTATTATTTGTAGATGACCACAAAATACACCTTACTCTGGAAATAAGCAAGCTACGCAGAAGCCTGAACATAGTACTCGTGGCTCTATATCCAAATGCAACTAGATTGTTACAGCCAGCTTATGTTCCTGCTTTTAGGCCTCTTAAGCAAACATGGAAGGACAAAGAAGATGATTTGCAATCGAAAGTCACAGAAAAACTTATGAATAAAGATATGGAAAACAAAATAGGCCTGTATTGCAAAATCTTACCGAAGATTTCCTATCAGAAAGTGACATTATTCTGAAAAGGTTATAGAGTTTTTTTCAAAATGATAAAAAAGAGATAACTGATACCGTTAATCAACGGCCATTATTTTTGGCATGACAAATGATAACTGTGAATGATATTGTAGTCAACCCTATGAATAATACAACCGGAAGAAATAATTCAGAGAAGGTTGAATCCCTATTATATTTTAAATTGATTTCAATGTATCGCAGAATATATTTCCTTTACTTATTTTATAAATTATTAGATTTGCTAGTTTATTGCAAAAAATGGTACAATAATTAATAGACCCAATGAAAAGATTCAATAAAAAGAATTTAAAATACAATACTCACTTTCTAGTCTGTGGCGTTCCAAGTATTTAAAGGGTTTTGTTCTATCCATCACGCTAATATCTCTCTATTTTGCAATGCCACTTGGATTGAATTCCTAGATCCTAGTCTCAAACCATAATTATTATCACGTAAAGCATTCGATTTGTTTAATGATTGTCCGGGGCTCATTAAGTTACGCTCAAATGAATTTGCAGTTTGAGTTTTTCATATGATACTTTGTAACCCACATGTGGCTTTAACAATTTTATTTACTGTGTCTGGATTCACATTCAAAACTCTTTGATAAAGACGAAAACGAGAGCACATAATACCAAAGGTATTCCCGATGACTAGACGAGCCCTGGACAATCTTTTATTAAAAATTTGTTACTTTTCAACTAAGTTTCGTCCACTGTATGGCCTCATTAAAAATATTTTCAATGCGAAGGCCTCATCTCCTGCAATATAATCGGGTAATATTACAGACGACCCGGGTAACTGTTTTGGACCCGGAAATCGTTACGCAAGAACACCATCCTATGAAGAAAACATATTGGTTTTTTCTTTTGACAAATGTTTACATATACCGTCCGATTCGATGTTATATGAACCAATATCAACATAGGTATAATTATAATTTAGGCCACATAATGCCAGTAAGATAATGCTGTAGGTCTTTTTTTGTAGTTGAAGAAAAGTGACCAACTTTTGGTAGGGCACTTGATGCTGACGTGCTTGCCATCAATACTACCACAACAATTTCGCAAATTCCAAATTTGCAAAAATTCCTCTTCAATTGTTTTTGTAGGAAATTCTGAATATTTGTCTTTTAAATATGTCCAAATAACCTCAGTTGTTTGTTTGGTAATCTGACACACCGTACTTTTACCGATTCTAACACTATCTCCAGTTACAAAAAATCTACCATAACAGAAATGAACATAATATATTATGTAATATACAGCCCTAGTCCTCGTACATTATTGTTAGAAGCAAACGGAACCTCTCTTACAGCGGTTGTCGAAAAATACATTCTGATAGCTTTTCCCGAATCATTGAAAATAGCATATTAAACTGGGCATGGTTCATTCTCATGTAGTTAAAAAAATTCTCATCATCAACTCATATAAATGAAGAAAATCTCCTTGAGCAGGGCGATTTTTAAAAATTGGATTAACCCAAAATCACTTTTTTGAAACGACGGAGGATCAATTTAGACCTGTTTTGCACATTATGACTAACGTTTTTTTGCCTAATTGAACTAACTATCTTTACAATTGAAGCTGCCACAATTAAGAAGTTTTTATATCCATTTATTTGGTCGCACATATTGACAAAATAGTTCAGCACTTGACGCAAAGTGGAAAAAGAACGCCCATTCGGAGTTGTGGTCACAGCTTGCACAATATTCAATTTTTTATTGGACATTTGGGAATGCATCCTTGCTGCCGATGTCATGAGCCTTGGTAGAATTTTTAATTGTTTTAAATACGATTCGGCCGCCTTCCGATCTTAACTGATTTGATCCATACTACAGATAAATTTCCGTGCTCGGAAAAGAGACATTAGAAGTTTGACAAAATGCTGCGATGTGTCAAAGAACGCCCCCCTAGATGTGTAATGAACAGATCAAGGTATAGTTTGAAAATCTGTGGCGACTTATATTTTATGCTGTAATTCTTTTGCTTCAATTACTTTTTATACGGTCGCTCGTCCGATTCTTCTGGCTACTCTTTCATTAGCACTACGCGTACGCTACATATTCAGAATAGTCGTCAGAGTAGAGTAGTTTGGTAAAACAGGAATCTAACTGTTAATTTTGTTGTGTTAGTATTGAAATATAAATCAGCTCTATAAAAATAAAAAAATAAAAGTTTTATTCAAATAAAATAAAATTTCTAAAAATTTGTTTACAGTCCAGAATGGAGATAGAGTTTATAAAGGATGTCTTTGGAAAACTATCTTGGCATCATTTAGATAAACACACGCCACGATAATTATCCTCAATTGTGTTAGTCATTGCATTACACCGTTTGGTTTGATACGATGCAACATGCAAGCCTTGGCTTGGCAAATAATTTTAATTGTTTGAAAAATCGTCCTAAAATCCCTTGTCGCTTTCTTTCCCCTATGCTCAAGTTCGTCCTTTGTAGAATCTCCCAGTGCGAAAGCTTCTTTCGAGTTTTATTGTTTTATTAGCAAACCTCAACGATAAAGCCAAAGTGTGTACTAAATGAAGAACCGTAGCCGATACTTGAAAATTCACGGGTTTGATGGCCGAAAGGAATTGATATGGTTGTATCTTTCCATGTCGAAATAATTTCCATAGCATCAATGAGTGCGGACTGTAAATCGACGTAAGTTGCTTCGGACTTATGCCGTTTCACCCTCTTCATCGTACGAACAGTTTTACCTTTTTTCTTCTTCTTCTTAATAATCAAAATTTCCATTACGATTGGCGCACTAAATAACGTTCTATTGTGAGCACCTTTACGAAGAAATATCGGATCGTATTTCGTCATCATTTACAAATGTATTTCAACTACTTTAAAATGAGCTGTTAAAAACTAAATCGACGGATATCCATTTTTAACACTTCCAAATTGTCGTCAACACGTACATACAAGTATTTTCCCAAGGCTTTGACATAAAATACCGTCCATACATGAGGCTTAAGGATTCGGGGAAAATCGAATCCGTCAAATATGTACATTGTTAGCTTTTCTAAACGCTGTGAAAAATTGCAAGGTGATACTGACGCAAAAAAAAACAAACAAAAAAATGCCTCATTTCATGTACCTATTTTACATATATCACACAAAGTATTTGGTGGGTTTATAAAGCATGTCAAAAAGTTAGCCGTACTCTTTCTTGAATATCAAAATTCAATTTGTTCTTTGGCTATCTTTTATGTCGCGCACAAAAGGAACTCTTAATTCTTTTCTACTGATAAAACAGGTGTACCAACCTCAGGGCTCATTTCTGTGCGTTCTACTTTTGCATATATTTACATATATGAATGTTTCATTATATTAGGCAAAATCCTACAGAAATACTTCCCAAGTCATGAAACACAAACCTAAATGTGTGCGTACGAGTCCTGATACTTATGGAAAAGTGCCAGGCATTGACTTTATATATGCTGTGGAGCCTAAACTACTATCCACACAGGAAAATAGGCTTCCAGTAATTTTAAGCTTGGCTTCTTACCTTCCCAAGGGCTACACTGACTATATACATTACTTAACAAAATAATAAAATAGTTTTGATTTAAAAGTAACCTTACCATTTTACGCTCAATATTTCTCAGCTGAGGTATAGTTGCAATAGTGTATGTGCGGCCGGAGTCCGAATCTGTAGGCAACAACAGTCGATATCATCAGCCCACGGTATGCCATGATGGCACATAATTTACATAATTTTGTTAGTAAAGGAACAAAAATTCAATTTCGGTTCCGAAGATAAGAAAGCAAGCTTAAGATTATGAGAACAGCATTTTTCTGTATGAATAGTAGTTTAAGGCGAAGGATCAATTCAATTCACACTTTTGTCAGTTTTACATAAGAACAATGCAAATATTTTAGAATGTTAGTGCTCAGTTGGGGCTATTATGTGGTAGTGAGGGAGTCTGTTTCATGGCTTGGGAAATATTTCTCAAGGGTTTTGTATAAAGTATTCATAAATCTTTATATACATGTATGTATTCCACGCAAAACCGATCACCTTGGACCCCAACTATCTCTGATTTGGGTGAAACTTTTAGAGTTTGATTTGTTTCCACTACCATACCCCACCATCAAATATAGCATAAAAGTGCTATTGGTGGATTGCACAAAGGAAGATATTTTAGTACACATGCGAAACTATTTTCAGGACTCTCAGGAGTCAGATTCAAAATCCTTGAGAGTACTTTGGCTTATTCAGAACTTCCAAAAGAATTTAACCCAGCTAATATATTTCTGCTTAAGGAATAGCAAGACAATAAATTAATAAAATATTTTTTATTTTAGGAAAGAAGCCAATAAAAAACGCGTTTATACAAATGCGCTATATACATATACGAATCACTTTTAATATCCTCCGCTAATCTAGAACTAACTAAGTATTTAAAAAAATCCTGTAAAATGAAAGGCAACATGCGTCCTTAGTTTAGATTAGACTTTATTTAAGGACTCGTAAAACTTCATCGCACTACTGAAAACTAAACTGAAAAAGTTTGGCATTCCTCTGTAAGGGTATCAAGCAATAAAAAAACAAAAGTTGAAATAAGCATGCCTTCATTTTTCCCGCACACAGAATGATAGATTATGAAAATGCTTTGCCACAAAAGGTCACATTGTCGAACCAGTATTATATGTACTACATACATATACAGAATTTTGTGGCTTTTAAATCAGCACTTCTTTTTTGTAATCAAGGGATCATAAAAGCACTCTCCTCCATTGTGTGCTTAGTCAAGGCAATAAAATAGGTCACGCCTCCGAATCAGAAAATTACCTTTCGTGATTACATTTTGGCAGGAACCAGGAAGCTCGCCCCAAGAAATATCGTTTGTGGAACAGGTAAATAAACTGATTTTTTTTTCTTTTTTCGTTGTATTTGCTTTAGCCAGAGTATAACGATTTTCTTATCTGATTGAGTTGCAAAAATTACGACGCCTATTCGTCGTCCTCATCGTAGACATCGTCATCATGGTATAGTCAAATTTTCACATTTCCTATTTTTATAAAACATTTTATAGCTATGGCAACAAAAGTAGCGATATCAATTTAAATTTTAGAGAGGGATATAGGGAGGGGAGTCTTTAAATTGTTTAATTTTTATTTTCCTATATTTAAGGGAATTTATCAATTCGAATAAGAAAGTTTTTTGTTTTTTGTTTTTTTTGCCTGGGAAAATAATATTTTTTATGTTCCTGGTAATTCGAGTTTACAGCGACAACTCGAGGTGAGACCTGCGATAGAAGAATATATCCGCGGTAACTCAGTATAGTATTAATTAGGATAATGATGTTCCAGCTTGTAAAATCGGAACATCATGATGTTTCTATTACTTCATCTTGATAAATTCATTAGCTGGCAATTTTTCGTCTATCTTCTCAAGAGGACAAAGCGAAAGCATTTCTTTTTCAAAGCAGCACACAATATCCTTTTTGTTCTTATTGCCTTGTTGCTTCAAGACAGAATCCGCCGGGTGAACTGAGTTTGCGAATTTGCTAGTTTGTGATTATCGAAAACGTTCGAAGTGAAAAAATCAAGTTTCTCTTGATTATTGAAAACAAGTGAATCGAATCCTGATACTTGAATGTGGCAATTCCGCCGGGGGATTGAAAAATCGCATCGTGAACGGGAAGTGAATCTTACTTGCGGCGGGAATCATTAATCCGTCGGATTGAGAAATACGGGCCAGTACCCGACCATGATATATTGAAAAATGTACAAGTTTTAAGTGATGCCATCGAGCTATTTCGTATTTTGGCTATCTTCAAAATCGAATTGATTTATTGTCGAATGTTGTATTTTTTATTTATTATTTTGAAAACTCGTGATGGAATCGAATTAAGAATTAGTATATTTTTAATAATAATAAATAGTATTATTTATAGCATATTCATAGCTATTTAAGCATATCTATAATATTTAGATAACTGTTAGTGTTAGTTACTTAGATTTATGAAATTCAGTCTTAAATACCCTAAAGTTCGTTTCTGCCTTTAACCATAATGGTAACTCAACAAAATTTTGGAATCCTGTAAATACTATGATATTTTGCATCGCCGAACTTAGGAAACGTGGCAATCCAAAATCACCCGCTGACCTCAGCACATACAGTTAAACATCTCTGGTTAAGTTGATGTGCACAGTTAATGTTGAAATTAATTTTAAAGATGATGATGAAAACATTCACCGTTATTCTCTGTTTCACATTAAGCTTTATTTCGCAGCTACTGCAGATTATTTATGATTTGTTGATTACTTAAGAATAATATAGTCGAACAGTTTTAGTCCATTTTAGAAATTTCATTTATTATTTCTATGAAAACACCATGTACTAAATTTCGACTCTTTACATCGATGAATTCTCAGGTTATTACTATTACTTTAAGCTAGATGTTTTTCTTACAATTTTATGCGAACAGCTGACGCACATCCCACTACACTATCAATAAACTATGATGTCAGCTGTTTTTAAAAAAAGTTTCAGTCGGCATACTATTGCTTAAAAAAGTCGGCTTACTATGACTTTTTCATTTGCAACACTACCTCCCTGACTAGAATGCTTTATCGCTGTCCCTATGTCATTTACACTCAGAAAAAAAGCATTTCAAAACGGATCCTTGGGATACTCCCAAACCCACATTTATAGCTGGTAGTATAACTTGACCAACCTTTGTTCTCTGGATTCTTTTGGATAGGAAAATTCGAAAACATTCCAGATCTGTCTATTTCACTCCATATTTTCCCATTTTTCGTAAAAGTATTTGCATATTTATTGTCTCGAAAGCACTTTGGAAATCTAAACACACACACCCTATTTTTTTAAAGATATTTCTTCCTTTCATATTATTAACAACATATTAATTACTGTTTCGCAAGAGTGTTTTTGCCTAAACCCCGATTGATTCTCAATATCTAATGAGTTCACCTCCAGATACTGCAATAATTGCTTGTACGCGACCTTCTCAATACCTTTTCCGCGATCGGTAAACTATTAACCAGCCGAAAATCCTCAGGTTTCTGCGAATTTTTGATTTTAGCAATTAGTGTGACCAACGATTTCTTCCACACGGTCGGAAACTCTCTCCTTACCAGAGATTTATTTGCTATATTCATTAGCACTGGATCTAACAAATCAAATGAGTCCCATTATCATACTTGGGTTACCAAAATTGAAATCCATTTTTGTTTTAGCTATTTCAATGTTTTCCTTATACTTCTGAGATTTACTGTTCTAAAGGTAATTGTATTACTTATGTTTAGGATATTATTCTGATACCTTATATTCGGAATACCTTCATGAATATCCTTGATGCTTTGTATAAAGAAGCTACTGAGTGCTCTCGCTATATCTTCATCTTTTTCCAATATTATTATTTTACCCTAGATGAAATCTAAACGGTATACTAAGTTTGTCATTCCGTTTGTAACACCTCGAAATAATGATGGTAGAAAAAAACAGTTTGGACACCCATGCATAAAATTGAAAATTATTTTGATTTCTGGATGTCCGTCTGTCCGCCCGTCCGTCTGTCCGCCCGTCCGTCTGTGTCCGTCCACTGTCCGCCTGTCGTTCTACTCGTCCGTCTGTCTGTCCGTCCTCACGATAACTCGAGAGCGCATGTAATTAGAAAGCTGAAATTTTGCACATGGACTTAAAAAAAAGTAAAATAAAGTTCGAGAATGGGACAAAACCGGTGACTCCTTTCGTAGGGTTGCCATATAAAAATTTCAGTTTTCACTACATATTTGGATACTGCCTGAGAACGCGCCAACTTAGAGCGTTGAAATTTGGTGTTTTCATAAAAATAGTAAATATAATTTCAAAAATGGACTAAATCGGGCTATTCTTTCCTGGGGTTGCCATATAAAAATTTAGGCAGTTTTTACGTATTCTGTGAAAACGATCAGTCCTATATGGTTATATTGTACTGAAAAGTTCTTCAGAATATGAAATGAAATCCTATGAAATTGGTTGTAATAATTTTTGCTGTTCGAACCGTTCTAGAAATATATTCAAAAGCACCTTCAAAAATCAAGCTTGCACAGATGGGTGAACATACGAAAAAACAAACGAGCATTCATCTATGGTATCATAAGAATTGGTTATAGACCAATTCTAGCATTTTTACTTGTATATTATTAGCTTTGATAATTCAATTTCAGTCGTCTTTCTTTTTAGTACCACATGTGGAGAGGTATATATGTGGAGAGTGTTAAAAGCTTTCCACATATCCTTCTGTTTATTAATTTTTGCACGCACATCAACACTTTTTGAGTTTCGTTTTTCCTATTTCTACTTTCGATGGGTACTATAACATATTCAATCACTTCTCAGTTTTGAAAAAACTACACTTTGTCATGCTATTATTTCTTGTCTTTTAAGTTCACCCAATCTAATATTAAACCAGTAACCCTCCCTATGAGAACCTGCTTTGATTCAAACAAATTCATTTACTGTTCTATTTAATTCATTTTGAAAAACTCTCGCCTATTTGTCCGCACTGCTGATTCCATTAGTGTGCTTGATTTCACTTTCACTTATCTTATTCACAAATTTATCTTTGTTTTGTTTAAATTATTTGTAATAGCTTATAGCTCAAACTGGTCTTGAACCAACCGGTATGCTGATAACTACAATCTTAGGGTCACTTAAATTCAAATTTTGTTCTATTATTGCATTCATTTCGACCGAATTAGTTATCACAAAGTCTATTAGGGTCTCGAATATATCTGTTATCTTAGTTGGTTGATTTACAATCATTTTTGCAGGACTAAACTACATAATATTATCTATATATCTTTAAAGTATATCTAATGGGGTTCAACCAATTAATATTGAAATCACCAACCTGCAAGAAATCACAATACACTTAAGTCCGCCATAAGCTCTTCTAGCTTATCGCAAAGTGATGTTCTCGGTGATTTATATAAAACACATACCAAAATTATAAACCTTTCATATGTCAATTTACTATAACCCACCAAAGTTCTTTTTGAAACGGATATACTGCATTATTTGATATTGCCTTTCGATTACCCCGAAATTATTATTAAGATCTTGAACATTCATATACGAACACTTCATATACTTTAATTCGCAATAGTCAACCCTTTCCCTAGCGATCTTTAATTCCCTCTGATATATACATACACTGCAAACTTAATCTCCATAATCATGATCTACATTCAAATCAATCTTCAGCTTTTCTTTCGCAACTACACAGTAATTGCACTTTAATACAGTACTACTTCTTGAATTTATGCCCTTCATCACATCTTGCGCAAATTTCCTCTTCCTTATTACAGTCTTTGTCTATATGGTCGAAATCTCAACACTAAAATACCGTTCCACAGGTATGTACTCAAAACATGGCATGTGTCCCACGCAATACTTATTTTTTCCAGCAACATTATACATGTTGTATATCTGTCCATACATTTGTTTTAAATACACCAGAATAGTAGGGAAATTGATGACCATCTGGCGGTTGCCAAGCTTTCTTGCGGCAAAGTATCCACAATTGCTGCTATGTATATAACAGGCCTGTTTGAAGCCATGGTTCAATAAAGTACTGAAACATCTTACAAATAGAAAGAATAAATTGTCGAAAAGTTATGTGAGGGACAAAGACATTACAAGCCACAACAAATTCCTTACGTCCTATAAGAAGTTCAAAAAAATTTTATTTTCACTTTATGATGAGCATGCGTACAAAATTCAAAGCATGACCTTCGTATCTTTTTTAAGTTTATTAATACGAAGAAAAAAGCGGATAACTACCCCAATACCATGAGCTACAAAGATTCTGCTAGTGATGATTCGTCTGACGCGTCAAATTTCCAACCTCGCAATAATAACTTCAGTCATATGACGACTCCCATAATCTTTCATGAAGAGATAGCGCTGCAATTGCACAAGCGAATATACCTGACCATATTAATGGACTTCCAAATGACTTCACAACGTATCCTGATGGGATCCATCCAACTGTTATGATGCTGTCTCTCTCTGGGAGCCCCGCTGAGAATTATTTTACAAAAATCGCTCGTTAATCTTTGTCTCTTACAGCTATTGAAAAATTCTATTATCATACCTATCCACAAGAAAGGCAGAAAAAGTGAAATTTCTAACTATAGGCCAATTGCAATATTATCTTGCATTCCCAGATGATTCCATCATTTACTCTCAGCTAACAATTTTCTGCAAATACTTGCTTTCCTCAAACCAACATGGGTTTATTTCGGGCAAATCTACAACCACTAACTTGTTGTAATTTGTCTCGGATACAATTGGTACGTTTACAAAAGGCTACCAGACAGATTCTATTCTACTTATACAGACTTCGACCAGTTATCTTAATCCATGATACTGTTTAAAACATGTCCCTGGAAGGCCTCACAAGTAGCATTAGGAGAAGTAAGATTGTTTGAATTATGAATTAATAATAGAAACAAAATAAGTATCTCAAATAGAAGCCCCAATCTGGACGCGATCAGCATAATAAGTAAATAAATAAATATTAAACGAAAGTTTTAAATAACTTTACAAAATAACAAGCTAACAACTAAAAGTCAAGAAGCTATAACGAGGGGAATAGCCTTAAGTTCCTAGCCTTAACGATTTAATTTCCCACTATTTTTCTTAGGCTGTTAGAGCATGACCCCGAAATTGGACTAAAAAATGGGGAGCTGACCCCGTAATTTGATTACAAAGTGGGGAGCAGAGAAGAAGAAGACATCCGTTTTCAGGTTTTTTTTTTCGCAAGTAATCGGCCAAGAAGGAGAAGGAAATTATTTTTCCGGCATAAATGTTTATTTTTAAAAAAATGATTACAAATAAAACAGTTAAAAAAGTTAATAACTGCTAAGTTGAAGTATTATTTGTCCTGGGGAACCTAAAATCGAGTGAAAGCAGCGAAAAGATAGATGAAATATGTAAAGTAGACAGAATCACATGACGAGGTATCCGCAGCTGAAGGTGCCGAATTTATATAAAAAGGGAATAAAATATAAATAAATTAAAAATTAAATTAAAAAAAAAAACAAAGAAAAAATTATAAACTGTTAAACTAACCGATAAACTAAACTAAAATAAGAAATTTAAAATCATACGTAACGTACTAAACTTACTTTCGTATAAATCTTGGTTGCAGAACGCCCATATAGGCAATACTTTTGTAAATATTTCCAATCGTCTAAATATAATTCCATCGCGTTAAAAGTTAAAAAAGTGTTTGTAGTAAATTCCTTTCATTACAATATACAAATAGTGTGAGGTAAAATTCCCTGGACTATTTAGCTAACAACTGTTTAAAATGGAAAAGTACGGTTTCCCTCTAACATTTAATTTAAACGGAGTCTTATTTAGATAACAGACCATATCAAATCTATTTCCGCCATCCCAACTCTAGAGTCTTGAAGGCTTTTTCTAGCGTACTTCAAGGGAGCCATATGAGAACGTTGTTAATTCAATCTACCTATTGACGACATTGTCTCTGTTGTGAGGCCCTACAAAGTCTTGATTTATGGTGACGATTTTTAGCATTTTCCTCAGCTTATATCTTTTAACGATCATAACCAGGTACGATTGGTGCAAAAGCAATAGTTTGGTACTCAATATAGACAAATGTGAGGTTACGACCTTCTACAGGAATCAGAAACCAATCACTTATGATTATGAGTTCTATAGGATACCTCGATAAGTCCTGTGACTTGGATGTCAAATGTGACCATAGACTGAATTTTATCTCCCACATAAACTATATGATGTCAAAGAGTAGTTCTATGCTGAGCTTTATAAAACGTTGGTCGCAATACTCGAGTCCCACTTCTTAAATACGTTATCCATGTATGTTCGACTGTTTTCAGTACATATATCGACCGTATCGACTCCGTTCCCCGAAATTTCTTACGTTTTGATCCTATGTAGGTACCTACTCTGGAATAATTCATTGATTTTTCCACCCTATGAGGATCGCTTGAAGCTTTTAAATATGCACTCGTTTGAGAAACGTCGCATGGTTGCCGACGTCACTTTTGAGCATCAACTTTTAAATGCGAATATTGATTTTCCGGTTTCCTTAATAAACCTATTAATCGCATGTGCATTACATTCTAACACTAACACCGACGAAATTAAGAAAAGCATGTATTGTTGTCCGTTTATTCATTCTACGTGTCACTAAATCGTGCTTGTGTTAAGCTGGTCTATAAAAGTAAGCCTTCCATAAGGCGATGTGGAAGCATGACTTCTTTAAATATCTACATCTTTGAGAAAGGAGATGGATAGTATATACTTGACCTCCAGTCCCACCAGTCCCTTATAAGTGATCAAGGAAGGCATAATATTGTACCTAAAAATTCCGACTGCATATTTACATTCCCCTAAATACTATACATAAACAAATAAACAAAAGAACAAACAAGCAAAAATATAAGTCGACATATAGTTAAATAACTAATCTGTCAACACGATAGCGTCTGGCGGATAAGCCCAAGTTATACAATCATATATCTATAACCAGCTCATTCCATTTTCCGGCCACACTACAGACTTAACCCACCCTTTTTCATGAAATCTTTTTCTGTATGAGTATATATTAGGTGGTTGGAAAGCTCTCAAATACCATAACGTTTTATTCATTAAGTTCCTTTCTTATCTGAGATTTTGTATCTACGGTTAAAAGAAAAATATTCTTGTAAACCTGTCTTGATTCCTTTAGCAGGTAATTGTATATGTGACACGAATATAGAATTTAAGGAACAACCCCTATCCCACCCACGCAAGAATATCCCATAGAAATATATCTACTTTTTCCAATCGGAAGAATGGTGAAGTCAGTTGACTGTCTGTCTGACTCTTTACAGATATCTTGTTTTCCATTGTTATGTGGACTACGTATGTACAAGTCTGTCGACCAGAAGTATCTTCTATTTGTATTTTTCAGCTCATCTCTATATTAATAGAAATACTGTCAATATTTGACTTCTCCATCTTCCGCCCAACAGCACATACATAGAAATTGACGTTGAGGATTTAAGTGCCGGCATATTGAGGTGCACAATGCAAGTTTTATAGAGATTTATATGGTAAGTGTATAGCTCAGATAATTGATGACAGAAATCCTTTTAAGAAATCTGAAAAATGTAATAAGTGTACTACATACGAAAATTTTCTTGATATTGTCGTGCCTAGTTTATGTAGAAGTGGAATAAGCTTCTACTCATCTTGGTCAAGTAAAGTAGGTAGTTGTTGTGTAGTAGCGTTAATGTTTATTTGATATCTTTTAATCGTTTTTAAAAAATTATGTAAACAACTGAGACTTTGACATTTATATACAGAGTTCTTCATGAATTTAAATAATATGTAAAATTCGTCAAAAGAAAATTCGGAAAATAAGAATAAGAAAAATAATTTTATGAGTATGGAATAAAAGTACTTGTTATAGATTAAATTAATATTAGAAAAAGGAAAATAAAGCGTGAGTTTTTTTATATTTAGTTTGGCAGCTGATTGTTTTTATGGACAAAGACTAAGGAAGTGCAATGTACTGATCACCATATCCGAATCCAGGACCTCGTGCAATGCAGGAGTGAATATGGAAGGAAAATGACGTTAGTAACTATTTTGACACAGTGTACTAATCACTAATGCTTTGAGGACAGAAAACGGAGAAGATGCGGATATCTTTTCTGCGCTACCCAACATATCAAAATTATATGTTCTGTCAAATAATGCAAAGCGGACCTATTTGTCGTCTTGAGGTAACTATGTCTGATACTTAAGCAAAATTAAAAACTATATTGTAATTTTAAATAACATTCAAGCCATAATCTCAGAAGGGGCTCACCTCTCTAGAAGTCTGAACAAGGTATATTTTATTGGTTTACAGGTCATAGAAACATTAAAGGAATTCAGTTGGCTGACAAACAGTCTAGGCGAGCTCACTGACTGGTTCGAAAGGTATACCTGGAAACTGGGGGCTCCTTTATACTTGCGATACAGAGCTAGTACAGATACCATAGTATATGCATAAACCACGTGTATGTCGTTGCATACCAGTATAATAAAAGGTGAGGAAAATTGGGGGTATAAGGAACTTTGTAATGATCTTAGCGCCACTTACAGGTAATGACAATTTTATAAACTTTCTGAATTTTTGTTCAAGTAAGCCTCCTTGGGAAATTATAAAATTATGTATATTCTCTAGTTTATGGCATACGTCAAGTTAACATTTGAAAAAAAAACAGGTTTTCCTCAAAAACAAAAATTATATGTTTTAAAAACTGTCTGTCACCTAGCATGATAAAGAGATTCCAATGATATCCAAACTATGGTACCTACTAAATGCTGTATATTTCTATAAAAACAAAGAACAAGACAAAAAATTGCTAACCGAGAAGAATGTACCCATGCTCTTGAGGCCGAGGGAATACCAGATTTGTCATATATGTATAATGATATTTTGGCAACCCTCACAAGCTATTTTGGCTGACAGCGCGTCAGTATGTTTAAAAGTTGTGAGACATTTCTGAATAGTTTTAACTCACAGCTCTCCTCTGTTGCGTGTTAATGAAAACCCGATCCATTAATATAATATTCATAATCCATTAATATAATAATGAAACACATTCGGTAGATCACCAATCTGTGTCTAGCCAGCCCCGTTTCCCCTCCCCTTACTATGAGCATATCCCAGAAAAAGTAAACATGAGAAAATTATGTGCTTATTATGTATTAATTACGAACTAATTATTTGCCAAACTGATAAAAATTTCTGCTCTCAAATTTAAAAGTTTTTACAAATTTTCAAAATGCGGGGTGCAGGATGACGCCAAGCTGAACCCGACTTAGTATTAAAACTCTGCCAACACAGCTTCGATTCACGCTGGAGTTATCTGCTAATTTTTTTTTTTTTATTTAAAAATTGTGTATACTCAAAAGTTTAATGTGGAATTAATACTTGGCGTCGTCCGTCACCCCGAGTTTTGAATATTTCAAAAAACTATTCAATTTTCTAAAACAAAGTTTTTCAGTTTGACACATAATTTTCTCATGTTTTGTTTTTCTGGGTCGTATTAGTGGAAGGGAGGAGTAGCTTGACGTAGCCAGATCTCCATATGGGTTTAAATTAATAACGACATTGTATGTTTTACAATCATTCAATTTCAACGACAACGTCAACATCCATTATTATCCCCAATCTGCCTTCTTGATTCACCGTGCATTAATCTTGTTTTCTTTTCTCGTTGGCTCCAGGCTTGAAAAAAAAATACTCCGTGTAAAATAGAATCAATGCTGCTATTCCATATAACGAAGTGATACCTATTTTGTTCCAGTAACCATCTCCTGAAACCATTAGACCTGCAATACCCCTTCGTTTTTCAACCATTTTTCTTCTTCTGCGACACTTGTTGCCATATTTCTTATATTCATAACAATATTATCGTAGAACCACTAATATATTTACCGCAGGTTAGTCTATAAAAGTACAAATTGTTTAGCACCAATGATTCCAATTTCAGTAATTGTCATTGCAAATCTCATTATGAAACTTATATTAAATTCTTATTTGTTCGTAGGGTATGTGCTCAACGAGGCGAGGCGAGGCGATCCGAGGCTATATTGAGAGTTAAGAAATAAAATGATTGCACGCTATACCATAAGAGTGTTCATAATAACGCTGTGGCAGCGGGTAATGTATCTTCACTGCGCATCACTCAACTCTTGATAAAGCCTCACCAAGCTTCGCCTAGCTCAACTCTTGATATAGTCCTGCCACTCCTGGCCTCGCTCAACTCTTGATATAGCCCCGCTTCGCTGTGCACTTACCCTAAATCAAGGGAACAAAATTTACGTAGATTGGTGGTCACGATTTGAATTTTATAACAATTTTGAGACCGAGTATCCGACCGCGACTTTCCTTTAACTTATTTTCACTATTGCTTAACGTTGTCGGAGATGCTCGTGTATATAGCCAAGAAGATCAAAATTCTATATCCAATTAAATTGTTCACTGATATAGAAGTTTTAATTTTTCTCGCAGAAGTGTTTATATACTCGTGCATGTCGCTAGCCTATATCTGATTGAATTTTTATATTTTTTCCGTCCATTACTCCTTTTCGCAAATAAAAATCCACTTTTTCCCTTGAGATCCATTAATGTATGCACGCATTGCAGAAGTTTTGGTCCACAAATAATGCACAACTTATTTTGTTTTTTGTTTTTTTTGTTTTTTTTTTTTTTTTTGTTTTCATAAAACACGGTTAGTACCTTAGCATTTTTCTAGTCTGGAACTGAATGCACTCGACTCAATCAATCAAACAAAAGTCTATCACACGTGTTAACAAAAACAAAAAGAATTTCGACGATTTGTTTTTAAACAATCGATATCCCGGGACATTTGGATAGAAAATTTACAAGCTTTTATTTTGGCCTAGGTTTCACTTGTGATTTTCTTATGTTTCAACACTTTAATTGTTCCAATTATGAATAAAAACTCTTAATTACGCGATGATGATTATTAGCACAGCTTGTTGCCCGACGGCAAGCTGTATTCTTTTATGGAGTCTTACAATTATCGGGTGTGTGGATTTAATGGAATGGGGATGGATGATGGATGGATGGGTGAGGAGTTTGCGGAATGTTAGTATTTCATAAATTGTCTTGAGTTCGTGTCTGGCGTTTCTTCTTGCAAGGCGAGAGTTATCCCACGGGTGCTAAATGATGCAGCGATGGTGAGTCCAACGATGGTGAAGCAGCTGATGAGTTCTGTCCAAAATGTTGCTCTATTCACGATGGTGGTTTTCTGCGGTAGTGAAAATGTAGATCTATCGCCCAGGTAATAAATGTTTCTTGTTTCCGAGTTAATAAGGTGAAGAGAAGATAGATAGTGAAAGTGTTGACTAATGAGGTGGTCTGGATGTTGAGAGATCTTCTCAAGTTATCTGAACGTGAGACTTAGAAGGAAATCTTTTCTAGGTGTGATGTTTGCACTATTATTATATAAAAAAGTTCCTCACATTTTTGCCACAAAGCTTTGGTATTTTTCGATAAGATTAGGGAATATTTCCTCAAATGTAAGGAATATTCTCTAAAATGTAGAGACTATTCCCTACATTTTAATGGAAATGTCAGGAATAGTCCCTAAAATGTAGGTTTTCTTTTCTGTAAAATTTAGGGAGTATTCCTACATTTTAGGGAATAGTAATAACATTTTTTTACAGTGGAACGTCGGTCGGATCTCCTATACACCCCTATACAGGCCTGGAGGAACTTTCTTTCAAGCGTGCTAATTTGCTTCATGTAGGATGACGAAATTGTGTGCGAAATACAAAAGCAATAGCTGATAATTGAGCGGATGAGCTGCTTACATATCAGCAGCTTATTATTTTCGGGAGACCGTTTCTCTTTCTGATAATACGGTAAAATATGGAGTAGGCGCAGCTTGCTTTCCTCATGGTCACTTTGGCGTGGTTGTTGAATTTCAACAGATTACTGAAAGAGATACCAAGATATTTGGTTTACTTTGCAGGGTAAAACTTTTCGTTATTGACTTCGAATTCGATGTTGTTGCCACGTGTGGTACCAGAGAAGCAAATGTTGTCTGCATTTTTTCCTCGGTTTGTCATTGTGTGCGTGTCAGGAACCCTAAAAGTTCCGAAGCATAGTACGTTTTTATGGGTACTAGAAGTAATTGTTATTGGCAGCCCTAATCTGTCCATTTGGACTACTGACATTTTACTACTATTTTATAGAAAATATTTATAAAATTACCTATCTTTCAAAATGGAAGAAAACATAAGTGCGTTTTTTTTTATTAAATATTGCGAAATAAACAGATTTTAGTATTTTGTTTATAGAAAAGATTGTAGCTGTTTTGGTAGTAGTTGTTCGTCCAGAAGCTCTTTTGAGATGATTTGGAATTTGACAGTTTGCGACTTTTACTATAAAAATAGAGGAGAGTGTACGTGTGTGGTAGTACAGTGATTGCTTCGGCAGCATTTAGTTTTCAATAAGCTATATTCCTCACAATATCTGGTAAAAATGCATGTCGTTATAATGTAAATCCTCCTTTAGTAGTCAATTCTGAGACAGCAACATCATGGATATGTATTATACTCCTAATAATTGTACAAATATTCCCTTTACGTATACTAGGAATGTTTTTTGTATAATCAGGTACAAACATCGGTTTCACAATATGAAAGTAGCAAGTTGATATATACATATGTATGTAGTAAAAAACTAAAATTACGTGACTCGTCTTGATCGGAAATTTATTACTCGCCGCGATGTCATTAAAATTAATTTCATAGCTGCATGCATGCATGCCATCCTTAATGCTACTCATATATACAAAAACACATACATAAATGCAAACTTTTTATTAATACGTTCCACTGTAGTAAATTTCTATATAAAAAAAAATAACGAAGTCCTCGAACTCCACTAAAGAATGTTTTTGTTCTCTCATAGCGAAGCTAGACTAATCAAATTATGAAGATGTAGCATTGTTCCACTATTCCTGGATTACATAATCTTAATCACGTGCGGAGATAACATTCTAAAAACAAATTGCACTAAAACATTTGACTGTGCTCATAGCTATATTATTCATTTAGTGTGATTTCACATGACATAGTTTCTTCAGAAGACAAGAGCAGAGAATCGGAACAGGAACAAAAGACTAGCGAAGGTGAACTAATTATACTTCCGTGAAACTTTCCCCTGTCAAAATGATAAAGTTTTAATGAACAATGCCAATGTGTGCCAAATGTTCATTGTGAACATTTGAGAAACAAAAAACTGTAATTTCATAGAAATGACAGATTGGACTGTGAGCTTGCTTGTGTACATATATGTATGCAATACATTATAGCTACTTTATGCTAATATATAATTACATGATTCTTTCTTGACTTTTTGTATTTTATAAAATGTATTCATCACTGACATATATAAAATGGACTGCTGACACTACTGAAAGAGCTTATATTATTTGACATTATTATGGGATCACTTTTCTATAGCTGTCTCGTTTTGGTTTAACTACTTTATTCCGCGGAACTACAAACAATAAGTTCTATACAAAATACAGCATAGTCTAGTTTCAGTTCAGTGGTTTTCCAAACGAATATATGGAATAGAAATAGATGGCAATACAATATTTGTAATCCTTTCTCTGTCCCCCTTAGATACATTTAGGGGCAGGTAGACAAAAATTGCTTAATTTTATTTCTTTAAAAATCGAGTTTAAACAATATTTGATGTTGTAGGAGATAAGCTTCTAAGAATAGAAATAATTTCGAATGCTTCTGTATTTTGTTGAACTTTTAATATGAATATTAAAACGAAGGTAAAACTGGAAATTAAGATAATTATCACACCCTGCCAAAAAAAGTTGACCTATATGAAATAGAAAATCAGGCAGTCCATGTTATATATGTCAGTGGTATGCATGTTGAATAAACAACACTTTATTACCTGATTTCCTTAGGTGGATTTATTATTGTTGCCCTTTTTTTATCTAAAGTGATTATCAAAAAAGGAGTTCTAAATGAATTCATTTGATGGCAGTGTTATGAATACTTATGCAATTCTTAAGAATTTCACTACAAAAAGATCACAAACAGGTGCTGCAGTATTGTCACGTCCTTCTGAATTATGTCACTTTAAGCTCAAGAGATAAACGTGGGATTTCTTGTTTTTTCTTTGATAAAGGCGAACGTGTTCTTCTATAATTGGTAACGAGATTTATCTACATGTATTAGACACCTGAAAATACTAAAAAAAATGTCGCAGAAAAATTGGGAACAAATACTGGCATCTTAGAGAAAGAGGAGGAGATACCTACATTTCTATTATTTGATTTATTTGGCGCTTTTTAAATAAGAGGTTGAATTTTGATTTCAGAATATGAATAAGATTTAATAAATAATAAAAAATGTTATAAAAACTTTTAAAATAACTAACATTTGTAAATAAAAAGCACTAAAAAGTAAAAGATAATTTTTTTCGTTCCCAGTTATATACATAAGAACAATTTTATTGCAAAATAAGAAACGCAACAACTCAGATTAAATCTAAAAATTTGGGCATCCATAATTAAAATCACAATTGTCTAACTGCAACTCATGCCCAAACATTTAAGATTTATATTTTTCTTGTGTATATCACTGAGAAAAAAAAGTTTATTTTTTACTATTTAGTGCATTTTATTTACTAAAGTTATTTATTTAAAAGTTTTTTAAGATACTTTACTTTCTACGTTTTAGTCATAAATTCAATATAATTCTCTCGATCCTCGAATCCCTACTCTCGAATCTCAACTCTCGACCATCGCGTCTCGCTCTCGAAACTCGATTCTCGTATCTCGAATCTCGAATTTCGACCCTCGAATCTAGAATCTCCATTTCACTGCCAAAATTGTACAACCCCAAGGGTGGTAGTTACCGCCCGATCCAAAACCCCCAAAACGTGAGAAAGTGTTACGCCGTCGGAAAGCTCCATATTCACTCATTCTAAATAAAAAAAATCACATGTAAATCCGTCTGCGTTGACTAACCTAAAACTTTTTCGTCACGAACGGTACTCTCACGCGCTCAGACAAAAAGTTTTTTAGTCAGGAGTTTGTGAGTTGATAAAAGTTATTTAAAAACAGTTGTTTAAACTATCTAACAATTATTTTATCATATTTTTAATTCATGCATGTTGTTTTTTTTTTTTAATTTTTTTCAAGCCAAAATGGAAAGTAACAAAATGAAAATAAACAAGTTAGAATTGTTCTAAGACCAATTCTTGTGATACCCTAGATCAGGGGTGGGCACGCATGAGGTCAATGAGAGCTGCATGCCCGTTTTTCATATACATATTTTGAAGAGCCACACTCAAGTATTTGAGTACAAAAATTGAAATTAGACTAGAAGAAGCTTACTTTAAGTTGGATATTACTATATGATTCTGGTACGAGTTTCCAAAATTCAACTATAGAAGTAAATTTGTGCTACATTTGCCATACCTGATTCTATTTCATCTTCAATAGTATTACAAATAAATGCGTTCACAGAATATGCAAATGTAGATATAAAAATATTGCAAATCTTCAAACCTAAGTTTGCAATTCTTCAAATGTTTTGTTATATTTATTTAAATTTTCTTCTTTTCTTCGTCGATAGAGATTAAATAGTTTGGACAAATCAATAATTATTTTTCTGTTGAAATGCTCCATAATGTCGGTGAGGAACATACAGACAAGTTCTATTTTCTAATTCTGGGTAGTTTTTTTCCTTTTTCTTTTGAAAATGTTATAATCCACCAAATGCAAAAGGCAAACATTGAAAGTTGACCATCAAAGGATAGATCACTGGGAAATTCATCTGTTTTATAATTTCACCGCAACTCTTCGAGAAAGATCTTAAATTGACGATGAGTTTTGGAATTTGTTCTAATTAAATTCACAATCTGCAAAACAATCCTCCACACATTTTCGTATTTTATGATTTGATCGCGGTGAATTATGCAATGGAGATGTAGAAAATGTGGAATTTCAGGATTGATGCTGACAATGGGATCCTGGCTCTCCCTAACATTGTAGGCGCACCGTCAGTTGCAACACTTATGAATTTATCTCGCGGCAATTCAAAGCTGTACCTTACTTCATCAAATGTATATTTCTGAAATCGACACCGTGAGTTGTCATACATTTCATGCTTCACATTTACGTTTGCAGATACATAGCGGGCAAAAACGGTAAATTTTTGAACCTCGTGAATGTCTGTAGACACCAATTACACATCATCAAATTAGCTTAGGTGGCTCTGTCATCTTCGCGACTAAAAGATAGCCGCCTCACGAACAACTCTCAACCTTTCTTTCAGAGGATCGGATTGCTTTGCCTCATTCTTACCAGGCTTTCGAAATGATTTTGAGATCAGTGTCAAGAAAACATATTATCGTGCATCAAACATTATAACTTCGTCGCCGTACCCTTGTCAACGCTTTTTTGTTGTCCTGCGATCCGGAGGAAAGTCTTCTTCGATCTCTTCCTCTAGCTTTTTCAGGTTAAATTAATATTCGTCAGCATTGTTATGAATATAATCGAAAATGTACTATATAGCACGACCTGTATCGTTAGAGACCGATTTACCTGATGTCTCACGCGACGTGTAATAATGTACGCTTTCCACAAAGTGCGATGATACCAAGTTTTAATAGCCGTTAAATCAATCTTCTCGATTCGTGCTATTATTTCACGTGTGAATTTGTCGTGACGCCGCTCGTTTATGAAACGCATTTTTTCCATCATTGGATCAACGTTTTCTTTACATATGAAGCAACAGTATTTGTAATCGATTGTTGGTAGTACCTGCACTTGAACTGGTGATGGCGGTGCTGTCGATGATAATTGAGATACGTCGCTGCTTCGCCTATGGATCTACGCTTGTGTTCTTCATCATCGCTAATAATGCTTACTGATATAAGTGACTGAACACCACGTTTTTTCTCTATTTTAGTTTCGCTTGCAGCTTCTTCAAACACAAATCAATTCTCCATTTTGCTTGCAATACGTCTACTGCGTTAAGCATCGTTCGACAAACTGAGCATTTCCAGGTCAAAGGGAAGCTTCAGGTTCACTCTTGTTCGTTGCCCACTTAACGGTGACGTCAGCGTCTAGGGTCAACTGGTCGTTTGGGTCCCGTTTGACTAGACATAGGCGTAGGACCTTAAATATTAGTTCTAGGAAAAAAGTGATAGAGATCAAATGCAATACTATATAACTTCGTTCTAGTATATTTATGTCCTAAGGGTGATAATAAACATGATAATTGAATAATTATACTTTACCACTTTTTTTATTGTTTTCGAAAAATATCAATCGCAAGATAAAAATTGTAAGTTATAGAGAATCAAATTTACAACAACTTAAGTCAAGATGCAGGGTAACCCATTGGCAGAATTTGGTCGCCATTTTGAATTTAGGCTGCCAGTGACCCCCCTAGAGGTTAGAGCAGACATTTTTAAAAGGCCATAAGCTAGCCCGACTGGGCTAATAGCAATATGCCTACCTCTAGGGTGCTCCTTCGAGGACAGGACCTTGCGTAAATCTGATTTTCTTATAATTAATTTTAAGGAAATATTTATTATGACAACAAGTTTCGAAATCACTGTGTAAATATTTGTGAGGCAAACTCAATGGTTTTCCTGGGGTTTCTTTGTCAGTTTGTTAAGAATTGCATACCTGGGGTTAATGGTTATTAATGCTTCATAGCATCATGACATTCATAACACAGTTTTGCCTAGAAATCAATATTTGCGATTTATACTTGTCATACTAACATGACATATGATTCTTATTTTTGACAAAAGCATATATATTTGGAATTTATATAATTGGTAAAGTATCATGACATCATCACATACGTATCCTATTTGTGTTACAAAATATAACTTTATAATTTACTGTCAATATTTTTCTGTTGGATATCAAGTGAATCGTTTAACATGAATCCAGATTCGGACGCTTAAAATTTTTCTTAAAATATCTAAGTAGTAATTTACATTTGATTATTGCTTTTAATGTTTCCTAATAGTGTTAGACACGATCTTTACTAGCTGTGTATAGATTGTTAGGTGGTCATATTACCGCAAATTAAAGACCTGTTCAATGGCAAACCATTTTATGAGTTTTAAAATAAACATGCTTTATAATGCAATGGTGTCTTAAAGATTTTGATTCATCCTCCTCTCTTCCGGAGCCCCCGACGGTGACAAATGTTCAATAGGTCCGTTCATTACTCGAATGAGAGGTTATAGGGCATCAGAGTTCATAGTCGACTAGTTAGGGCACGACACGGAGACGATTACCAACATCAGATCCTTCCATATATCGAAAGGTAAGTGATGTATGCTCCCTTCAGGACTAAGTGTGTGCATTGATTTCATTTAACGGCACGTTTTTTTTTATTGTGGTGCGTGGCAGCTTAGGCTTTATTTTTTACCCACCCCACACTCTTCAGAAATAGTCGAGATGCTAGCGGGGCAAACTGACTATAAATCTACTACAGAGTGAGCTGGCAGGTTCGGCTGAGAGATTGGATTCACCCACAAAGTTACCATAAGAAGTGATTAAAATCTTGTAACATATATTACCAAAACCTTAGGCGCATGGCATCAGATGAAACAATGATTAAATTAAATTACCATGCAACTACATCTGAATACAACCCTATGAAATTTCAGTTATTAGAAAGAAATTCTGATTTGACAGCTAAGCAAAACGAATCGTAACTAAGAAATGTTATTATTAATGATGATTCATTACAACAACATTATAATAGCATCTGTATATTTGTTAGTTCAGCTAGGCTGAAATACTTCAACTTTATTAAATTCTATCCAACGTAGGACAAGATCTACATGTTGAATTGAACTTACAAATATAGGTGAACCTCAAGCCAGCGAATGAAATACAACTCGGATATTACCAGGGCCATTTAACGTGTCAGAGCTATTGTTACTAGAATGCAAAACCATTGGTGAGCACTGTAGCGTCTATACTTATGATTACACAAGATTACACATTAAAATAGTATACATACAATTTTGAAAAACTTTAAAAACAAATTAAGTGATACCATAAATAGTTTACTGTAAACTATGTAAAAAAGTATGATGGTTATAAATAGAAGTGTCAGTGTAGTACGAGAGGAGTCTCATTTATATATCTGAGTAGAACACAGCAGTTGTAGCTGCAGTGAATTAAAAAAATAAAAATTAAAAATACAGTTGTAAATAAATTAAAAAAGAACAAAAAAAATATCTAATATGAAATAAATCATCTTTTTATTGATAAACAGTAATTTTGTTTTTTATTAAATAATAAAATTTATCTAACTTATCTTATTTATATGTTTGACTAACATTGGGAACATATAAATAAACCGCTGCGAGGATACAATATTGACGAATTGCCGTCATTACCCACAACTCGAAATTGATAGCACTGCGGTTGGCTTTAACCCCCAATCTGTTTCACCTCAAGTCTAGAATAGTTAAAAGGTAAGTAAATAACGTCTGTCCTAATTTATTAAAACAGTTTGTCTGACAAAATTATATTTAGTTACCTATATTTCACACATCAACGCTTACTGTGTTACATATATGCTCTAACAAAGAACAACCTCACATTTCCCAAACCGTACAAATCTTTTTAACCAATTTATGGCTATAGATTCGTACATTCAATTTAAATTATTTTTTTTTCCAATTTTCCCGTCCAATTCCCGCCCTACTTTTAATCTCCTTTTAGAAAAATAACTTTAATTCTCATGAAGTGAAAAGCCTATATTACCCAGAAATAGCAACAAAGACCTCAAAATTGGGTGAATATGCTGAGAAATATGAAATGCAATACTTCTGGGAAAAGTAGGTCGGAGCCTTTGATATTGAAAATTTGAAAGGTAAGTCTACCTGCCAAGAGTTGTGGGATCGAGAACTGGTACGTATATACATACATATATGAGGACGATTTAAAGAATTTATGAAAATTGTGGAAAATATGTTCAAAATTAAAGTAGATATATAGGAAAACATCATATAAAATAAAAAGGTAAAATCCTTGAAAGAAATAAAACTTATAACAACATTTTAATGTAAAATTCGATCATAATATATATAATATTTACGAAGCTCCTTATATATACCTACATAATGTAATAATAATAAGTTGTAATGGAATTTGAACATGCGTGGTCAAATTGGAAATGTGTTTTAGAAATAAAAGACGATGAAAAAAGAGGTCCTGTACATTTTATGTAAAAAACAAACTTTGGGTAATGTTACACAATATTTTTACAATAAGTTTTTGGCAGAATAACAAAATTGTGAGTTGAAATACAATTTATGTAGACAAAGAGAATGCCCTGTTTTCATACAACCTTAAACAAGACATGAACAGACACGTCTTAGAGATGTCTTAAAAGAGGCATTATGATACTCTGAACATACTTTGTTAACAATGTTTATTTCAATTAAACGGCAGAAAGCTTTGGCGATCGAATGTAGTTTGAGCGACTTTCTTGGGAGAAAAAGTGGACTTTAGCATTTCTCGTGATAGTGCGGATTCGATGCCTGGTGGCAAATGACTTCCTCTGAGAAAACTGTTTACAATAGATCACTAATGGCCATGCATTACATATGCGAAATATAGTAACTGATGTGTATGTGACCAAAGTGCATGTGGGCTCTCCGGCAGCAAAAATATCAAGCGAAAGTTTTCTGAATCGGGAAAAATGTACGCCACCCCATAGTACTCGGAGCAGCAAGCAACCTGATCTTAGGCCTTATCTATAGGAGATAGGTCTAAAAACTCAAAAACTTTCCAATAAAATTGGGTTCATAATAAAGCTTCTATTCTAGGTCCTCTTCTACTTTTCATATTAATAATAACTTGATGGCCCACTTGAAACATTCAGTTATATGCAGATAATTTACAATTTTTTTCTATAATCATATTCTAGTAAGCTAGTGAGGCCATACAAATTGAAATTGCATAGAATAAAATTAATTATGATATAAATCTTCAAGTCATACATGTTTTCGATATCTTACCTATCTTTAAGTCAAGAATGTATTTAAGCGACAAGACCTTATGTAAAATACCTTACCAAAAGCTCGTTAAACTTTTTCTTTTCTATTTTAATTTTTCGCTTTAAGAAATGATTTCCATTTGTGCTTTTCTTTTCTCTTAAAATACCCATTAAAAGTAACCTAGGTATACTTGCTCGTACTGAATTCACACTTTGACTGTCTTTTGTTGAAAATTATAAAAACACTCACGAATTGAATTCATTAAAAGAAAAACACATTACAAATGGACGTTACTAAATAAGAGGAGGTGAAGAAAGCGCTATACAGCAGATACCTGCAGAAAAATGCTGAAGTTGATATCATGTACGTGAATTATATTCAGAGTTATAATGCTGCATTCATTTCTGCCTCTGTGAATTTCACTAGCTGTGAAAACTTATAAAAAAAGTTTCCACATTTATCACTTCAAAAAGCTGTGTTTTCTGCATTAGTTAGAAAAACGAAAAGGCGGCAAGCAAGAGACAGGTATTCAGACACTTTTTTCTCGGATGTAGTATTTAGTAAGGACATAGAAAAGGGTAGATTTTTATTAAAATTTATTCGGAAGAGTTCATTTAAGAAAAAATACAAACAACAAATGATAGAGTTGTAAATAAAAATAAACAAAATAATTCTGCACCACATAGCAGACATATTTTAAATTATTGTAAAACAAATCAAACAAATTACTTACCTAAGCCGAAGTGTACGAAAAAATAATGCTTCTAGGCACGAAAAAATAATGCCTAGAAGAGAAGAGAGACATAATTTTTTTATAAACTTTTAAAAGATGATTATTTTAGTTTATTTTGTTGAGATATAAAAGAAAAATATTCTACACAATTTCCAATTTTACAATTTATACCTTAATCGTATGTGAGAATCGCAGTCGGAACATTTTAAGACGAGATCACCAATGACACCTATCATTGGTGGGTTAATCAGGACACCTGTTGCAAGGCAACTATGGCCTATATACAATAGGAAGTAAATAGTGGAGCTCCTGAAAGAGAGCAGAGATAATACCAGAAAACTAGTAGACATGCTAGGAGGCTGTTTTTTTAATGAATTTTTAAGGGTAAAATTAAGAAAAGATGCTGTAAAATCTGTCTATCCTGTTAAAAGCATTGAAAATAGTATTCACAATAAGTGGAAGAAAATCCATATTTATTTTATTTATTTATTTTTTATTTATTTAAGAAGTTCATACGACAGCAAACAGATAAATCCACAAACACAAAACTTTAAGTAAAAGTAAGAAGGAAAAGAAGAACTACAATATAAAGTACATAAGTAGTTTAAAATAAGATATAAGAAATAAAACAAAATAATTTCAAAGGAAAAGCATAATATAAATCAAAGCAAAATGAAACTATTTGACAGTGAAGATCTAATTACTAGAAATCCAAACAAACTCTGATATTAAGCGAAATAAAGTTAATACCAATAAAAAGTAAGAAATAAGATGAAAAATAAAAATAATAAAACTAAGTTATGAACTTAAAAAAAGTAAGAAAGATCATACAAACAAAGCGATTCGAACATATACAAGGTTGGAAAGGAAGGAAGAAAGCAAACAAGTAAAGATGAAATAGATGAATTTAATTTAAAATGGTAAAATTATTTAGATGAATTATTACAGCCAAGAAGTTGCGTTTAAAAATCACAAAGCTGTCACTTAAAATATCCAAATCGTTACATAAGGCATATTGTGCCCCTTTTGAGTCCTAACCAAGGGGGATTTGAATAATAAGTTTGTACGGGGAGCAACTATATGAATTGTAGGGTGTTGTCGGATGAGGCGACTATAAAAGTTGATTTTTGATGTAGATAGTAATTAAGATGAGTCAATAAAACCATGAAAAATTTTAAATAGGAACATTTAATCAAGATAGGATCGACGTGTTACATAACATAGGATATCTAGCTGATCTGTCATCTTAATTTACATATGAGCTTGTAAATTTAAAAAGCAAGTACCTAGTAATTGAATCTAGGTGGAATAGTTCCTATTTTATTTCTATACGGCCCGGTCGTATAGAAAGGATTCCAGATTGAGGTAGCATACTCTTGTGCGAATTTAACTAGGGTACTACACATAATTAGAATTAGAATTTATTTATCAAAATACGCACACAAGATATTACAATCTTTTTTAGTAAATTGTTATTTACTAAATGAGCTATGAAAATCAAAAACAAAAAACAAATTACAAAGTTAGTTATGTGCCAAGAAAGATGTTTAAAGCGCCTAACGCTCCTTAAGACAAACTTCAGGCTTTTAAAAGCTTTTTGTTAGCAATTTTGTACTCCCAAATTGGCGGCGGAAAAGATATGTGTGAAAGGTGCGTAAGAGGAAAGCATGCATACTAGATGGAAGATATTTGTTGGTGAATTGAATTACACCAATAACATCATTACTGGGTGTTAATCTCTAACCTCTCGAAAATTGAATCCGAGGATATTTTAAAATTCGCGTGGTCCCCGCAGGCAGCGCCAATTAAGGTTTGTGTTTTCCTTTATAGGATATATGCAATTATTTAGACGTTGCAAATGTTCTTAGGCGCGAATGGAGTAACCAGTCCCATTACTACAAAGATATCTATATGTAAAGATATCACTGGTAGTAACCATGACCTTATGGTCATGGACTACGAAGCCATATCAATTGGCTAGCCGACATTACTATCTTGGTACCACGGGGTTAAGGAGTACTATTCGCCTCAACACGGATAAGGCCCAAGGCCCCTTTGTGGGAGAATCGTGGTGGTTGTGGTGGACCATTTGCGGGCAAAGAGATAGTATCTGGGTCTGCATGATTTAGGCCAGCATTCGAGAATTTTTAATGATGGTCGCTTTTTAATGTATGCTGAGAGGACGCGTGGAGTTGCGTTAAATCAACCGGATGCCGATATCCAGAGATCGGTCGAGATTTTAGATGGGTCTTGCTTCGACCAGAATGTTTAATGTCAAACATGCACTGACATAAAATGGTACTTATTGAGACAGAATATAATATATTCTGGGTCAAAGGTGCGCTGATGATAGCCTAAATACTAATCCGTGCATTAAGACTGCCGCGAAATTAAGGCAAAATAGCTAGGTGCTCACGTAAACCCCGACAGACTTCTGTACTCCCAAATAATTGATTTCTATTACACGAATGACGGAGACAGTGTCAAACTGACATATAACCCCAGTATAATGTGGTCTTGTTTTCTTGAGAAGGACATACAATTGCATTTATCAAAGTTTAGGATATAGTTGATTTTGACTACACCTGGAGAGCAACTCCTCAATGTGTTGGCAACTGGATAGATCAATGGATTAGAGAAATCATTAACATGTAATAAGAAGGGAAGTGGAACAAGAATCGAACCTTGCGGTCCACTCGATGTTTGCGTATATATATAGATTTGATGAAAATCCATTAATTACAACAGCTTATTCTACCAAATGCCTTAGATATATCCGCATAAAAAGCATCTAAGTGTTTAGCTTCATCAAGAGTTAGAGCAATAGAGTCAGTGAATATCGATAGGCTAGTTTTCGTAGATCGGCCTGGTAGGAAGCCATGTTGTTGAGCGCTGGTGTACAGTTTTAATTGCGGTATAAGATTATTATAAATAAGCCTTTCAAGGATCAACTATAGATTATTAAAAATGAGTCTTTCACGGATCAGAGCTAAGGGATTAGAAGTAGAAAGAGGACGGTAGTTCTTCACTAGTTTTTTATCTCCTGTTTTGAAAGCAGAGTAAAACAAAATGGTCCATAGGAACATCAGGAAAAGTATGTTTGGAATTAGAAGAATTGATTTACACGAGGATGGGATAAGATAAGAGAGAAATTTTTATAAAATATGTTAGGAATACCATACGAACCCGCAGATTGATTTTCAGCCAACACAATGAAGTATTAGGGGAATATGTACATATATTGGAGTTATAATGGATTTCGTTGGATGTAGGAGAGATTGTTGAGCTCTCGTGAGCATTGAATGTACTTTGAAGATAACTTGTAAAAAAGTTGCAAATATTTTCGGGTTTATCAGCAGATGTTCCATTGTGAAGCATTTCCCTAGGGTTGGTGCCAGAGAGCTTCAAGCTTTGTATAAAACCAAAATGCCTTAGGGTAGGAGGATATGAAATATGCGGTGCCTAAAATCTATTTATCATAACACTCTCTAATCATATTTGTTACATCACTGCACAAGTAACTAAAAGTTGTATAGTCTTCAAGATGATTAGATTTGAGTACTTTTGTCTATATTTTTCCTTTAATTAAAAAAATATATATATTGAACTTTTCGACCCAGCCGATCAGAGAGGTCTTATCTCATAGAAGTTCAATCAATTTTTTTTTTCACTTAAATGCATTTTATAAATTTGCCTCAGAAATGACTCATCAATGCAATTCAAACAACCCTGCTTCTGACATGATTTTAACTGTAAGACCAGGTTTCGCTTCATTTCTGCAGGACATGTACACAATTATTTTTCATTGGTACTTATCCCATCGATGAATTTCTCCATACCTACTTTCCATCACGATCTTTTTCTCGCAAAGATATTTGCACAACAAATAGCCGAGCCCGAAAATTTTCTTTTCAAAATATTTAGCATTCCCTTAGCAGGAGATTTAGATAGATACACACAGCTCACGCTGATCTTGATTCGAATCTAAAAGAAAAATGTGAAAATAAATATCTCTTCAAATACATTTCAAAATTGAAAATATCAAGTGGATAATAAATGACAGCATCGACGTATTTCTTGACACCCCAATCTTGTTTTCAACAATTCTTGAATTTAATGTGATAACACACAGGATAAAGAAAATTTTTATTTATGTACTACAAAATTTAATTATTATCTCCATGAGAATAAGTTTAAAATGAAGTTCTCCAATCCTCCAAAATCTTCCATAATTGTTTTTTTTTGTAAAATCCATTGTCTAAAAAATTCCAAACGAAAGCATCATTCTTAAAGCCGAAGGGCATAGCTGTTATCATAGATGGCACAAGAACTAGATGTCGCATGGCATACTAAAACAGAGTATACAGATTGTGAAATGGGTAGTGTATTCTGGAATGGACCATAACATATTGTAGAGCATGCCAAAAGCAAATATTTTTATAATAGCAGTTTTGTATACATTTAACCGACTTCTTCCATACTTCAGATACGAAAAAATATGAATCACTCGACGCATACATCATTTTAAATCTTGTGGTCCATTCCGGAATGGACCACCCCGCCATATAAATTTTGTATACTTTTTTGGTACTGTATGCGACATCTAGTTCTTGTGCCATCTATGCTGTTATTCAAGACTAAAATATATCATATCAATGAAACTTTAATTAAATTTTTACGCCCGTTGAGCCCATCTAGGGAGTATACTACTAGTCCGGATAGCTGCTGCTTCTGCTGCTAATAACCGCTTCAATAGAAACTTTTCCTTGGGCTGAATAAGAGAATATTAGAGTGAATTCCAGACTCCTCAAATTCATATGAGTTTTTGCCTAAATGGGGCTTCAAAAGTGTCAATTACGACTTTTCATTTTAGTTTTAAGTGCCTCTTTGTTCTACGACAACTATTCTTGATAATAGAGAAAGAGACTGGTGAATGTGATATGATTTAGATTTTCTCCATAGTAAGGCAACTTTGCTTTTTTTTTCATTTTAAAAGAGATATTCCCTCTGGACTGGCGCAGAATATTAGGTAGTACTTAATGTATATTCGTCGGTGTGACGTATTAAGCATATACAACATAAAATGAATTAAAATAATTAAAATGAGTTAAAATGAATTAAAGTAATTAAAATGAGTTAAAATGAATTAAAATAAATTAAAACGAGTTAAATATGTAAAGACACAATCGTAGTATATGTATGCAACAATGTGAACTCAGCCACAATAATTAGTAAACGTCAGACGCATCACGTCTAGGTGGCAGCATTGTAGTTTAGCACAAGTTTAGTCATTAAGAATAGTTCTAGATTTCTTCTCTGTCACTTGTTCTCAGCTTTTTTACCGCGGTTGGTGTAGCTCATCGCATGGGCAAATAATTAAAGAAATAAAGTTTATTTTTATATGTTAGGAGAAATAAAAGTCTTTTATTCAATGGATTAACTAAACCTAACAATTGGTGACCCCGAGTATTAACACCGACGTCAACGTGCAAATAAATTACAAATTCAGCGTGAAGCCATTGCAACTACATCAGAGGCAAATAGTTTCATCCGTTCATAAGCCTACGACTTGCAGCCATAATCATCGCTACAAATGCAAGCGATCGGATTTTGTTTTGTTCACGCTTGAAGTACAACATAGAACGGCTTTAATCGAACAAAAAAATTTTTCTAAAAACAAAAAAAAAAAAAACAAAATAGGAAAATATTTTTTTTGCAAGCACGTGCATCGACCAGCGACTCCACGGAGCGCCCACTTTAGTATCAGCACGAATTTATTTGTATCACCAACCAAAATTCAGCAATCAAAACAACTTATCGCATCGCAGCAGCCCGAATGCAGTTTGTTGCACAAAGCATGAAATTGACAAAATTCCAGGAATTTCGTACGTATAAACCTGCTTGACAATCAACCATCGCAATTAGGGGAGTATTTCAACACAAAAAAAATAGAATAAATACATTATCAATTTTTTTTTTTTTAACAAACATATTTTGTAGGAAACCTAGAAATAAATTAAAAATGAACAAGCGATATGTAATGAAATTGTAAACGTCACATCACTCAGCGTCATCACATCTATACGTACATGGGAGCATTCCAGTTAATGCTTAAAAGTTTAATCAAATATTAAAGGAAAGTATATAAAAAGCCTTGTGAGTACAGCTCCTTTCAATTAATTAAATACTATTTACAATATATAGGTATATATAAGTTAAACAATTACTAAAATTTTATCACTTTGCTAAATATTTTACTTAAGTGAAATTCTTTACAAATGCTTGTGTGATTTTGTTCGTGATTAGGTACACACTTACGTGATATAAAGTATTTATCTTTTTTTATGATTCTCGAAATTCTCGACTTCAAGAAAGTCAAATATAATATAATAAAACAAAAAAAAAAACAAATTGAATATATAGGGAACAAGATTTCATATGTGCTTGCTATTGTTTCAACCTACAATACCATAGCATTACAATTCTCTTCCACTCAAATAAAAGAAATAATTTATTTATTCAAATTGTGAATTGCTTACTTATACTTAAAATGGGTACCGAAGGCGAAGGTAACGATCAAGTTTCTAAAAACAATCCCGTTCCACAAAATAACGAAGGAAACGTAGCGACAAACTCGGAACGATCAAATAGCGATAGTATAGCAGAAACCTCATTCGTTTCTTTAAAAATTCCGCCCTTCTGGAGCAACAGATCTGAACTATGGTTTTTGCAAGTGGAAACACAGTTCAGGCTTAAGAATATCACGGCATCTAATACGAAATACGATTACTTAGTCTCGTCGTTAACCCCAGAGACACTAGAACTAGTTGCAGACGTATTTTTAACACCGCCTGCTCAGAGTAAATATGAGACTTTGAAGGCAACACTGCTTTCACGTAGTCAGGACACTGAGGAACGAAGGTTAGATGCTCTTCTGCACAAAGTAGAATTAGGTGACGCTAGACCATCTGAATTGTTCCGTCAGATGGAATCTTTAGCTGGTACTAATAGTTTAGTGAATAGATCGCTACTCGATAAACTTTGGTTAAATAAGCTACCACAATCTCTCCAGGCTTGCTTAATTGCTATTGAAGGCTCACATTCAAAAGACCAAATATTCGCGATTGCAGATAAAATTCACGATTCAATGTCGAGAAACAGTGTAGCTACCGTATCTCACAGCGAACGCAATGCCCCATCTGATCCAATTACTACTGCCATAAAAAATTTATCACAGCGAATACATAATTTGGAACTAAAACAAAATACTGGCAGTTCTTTCAATTCTAATAGAAGCAAATCAAGGTCACAAACCAAGTTTAGATTTAACCGAGATACTTCTATTCCTAAATTTTGTTATTACCATAGACGATTTAAATCAAAAGCACAAAAATGTATTTCACCCTGTGCGTTTACTTCTAGTAATACTCAGGAGCCAAAAAACTAATCAATTCGGCCTCGTCAGCGGCATCGGGGCTCAGTAAACTTCCGCGCCGCCTTTTTATTTTTGACAAACGCACAAAAATCAATTTTCTAATTGATACAGGGGCAGAAGTCTCCATACTTCCTAAGAAAATGTTCCCAAAACATCACACAAAATCCGATTTCCTTTTATCCGCAGCAAATGACTCACACATAAGCACCTACGGATACAAAATGCTTACAGTTAATCTAGATCTAAAACGGGATTTCCAACATACCTTTGTCATAGCAGCAATCGATCACGCAATCATCGGAGCGGATTTTTTATATAGACACAATCTAGCAGTCGATATTCGAAATAGAAAAATTAGAGATCAAGAAACCAATCTCTCGGTACAAGTTCAGGCACGATTCGTAAATTCAATTTCGCCGAAGCTACTCTCTATTAAAGGCGAATTCGGTTCAATACTAGACCAATTTCCAGATCTAAAGTCTCCACCAAATTTCAATATTCCTATAAAACATGGTGTTGTCCATAATATTGTAACCCACGGACAATTGCCATCTTGCCGACCTCGAAGACTACATCCTAAGAAATTTCAGATAGCCCGGGATGAATTCCAGCAAATGCTTAAACTAGGTATAATACGACCATCTTCTTCCTCTGTGGCTTCTCCACTCCACATGGTCCCGAAAAAGGACTCACCTGATTGGCGACCGTGTGGAGACTATAGACAATTAAACGCAGTCACACAATTTGACAAATATCCACTGCCCAACATGCAGGATTGTTCTATAAAATTACACGGGTGTAATATTTTCTCGAAGATAGACTTAGACCGAGCTTATCATCAGATACCGATTGCTCCTGAGGATATTTTCAAAACAGCGGTGACAACACCTTTTGGGTTATACGAATTCCTGCGCATGCCATTCGGCATCAAGAACGGTGCTCAAAGTTTCCAACGCTTTATAAACGAAATACTATCGGCTTTAGATTTCATTTTCATCTACGTGGATGACATTCTAGTTGGAAGCAAATCAGCAGAGGAACACAAGGTACATCTCAAGACATTATTTAACAAATTAAATGAATTCGGGATGAATATCAATCCAACTAAATGTGTCTTAGGCGTTCCGGAATTAGATTTTCTTGGTTATAAGATAACTAGAGAAGGAATCTCCCCTTCGACCACAAGAGTTAAGGCGATTATAGAATACCCTACACCTACGTCAATTAAACAATTGCAGCGTTTTCTAGGGATGGTAAACTTTTACCATCGGTTCATTCCCAATATCGGTCATACGTCAATCCCTCTATATAACTTACTCAAGAATTCTCCCCAAACGATAAAGAAGAAAACTTTTTCATGGTCAGCAGAATGTGATGAAGCATTCAAGAAACTGAAAACGGATTTACAAAAGTGTACACTCTTAGTTCATCCAAATCCAGACGCAAAGTTGAGCCTGATGGTTGATGCTTCCAACTCTGCCATAGGAGCTGTCCTTCAGCAGTATAGTAATAACAAATGGGAACCCCTAAGCTTTTACTCAAAAAAACTTTCTCCCTGTGAAGTAAAATACTCTACATTTGACAGAGAACTGCTTGCAATATACCAAGCAATCAAACACTTTCGATATGCTCTGGATGGCAGGGATTTCACAGTTTTCACTGACCACAAGCCTCTAACAAGCGCCATTTGCTCAAATACCGAAAAATCACCTAGACAAGCTAGGCACTTAGACTTTATAGCTCAATTCACCACCGATATACGCTACATAAACGGTTCCAAAAACGTTGTGGCCGACAGTTTATCTAGAGCACACGTCGACCTAGTTGACATAGAAAAATTTGATATTAAAGCTCTCAGCTCAGAACAAAATAAAGATGAAGAGCTAGAGAATTTACAAAGGAATCAGAACAAGTTTTCCTTCAATTTGAAAAAAATCTACATACCAGTTGAGGATACGGATATTTGGTGTGAAACTACAACATCGGTAAATCGTCCTTACTTACCATCGATATTCAGACGTACCATTTTCAACACGATGCATGGTCTATCGCATCCAAGTGCAAGAACCACAAAAAAACTAATTACAGCCAAATATTTCTGGCCCAAAATGAATCGAGAAATAACTAATTGGTCCAAATGTTGTATAGCCTGCCAAAAAGCCAAAGTAACCAGGCACACAAAGTCTCCACATGGAATTTTCGAAACGCCAACTAGTCGTTTTGAACATATACACATGGATATTGTAGGCCCATTGCCACAATCAAATGGCTACACTTACATTTTTACAATAAAAGATCGTTTTTCCTTCTGGCCGGAGGCCATTCCTCTGCGAAATATAGAAGCTTCAACTGTGGCGCAAGCTTTCATTCACCACTGGGTATCCAGATATGGCATCCCTAGAACAATCACGACGGATCAAGGCACCCAATTTCAGTCAAAGTTATTTCAAGAACTTTCGAAAATCTTAGGCTCCAATACTATTCGTACCACTACTTACCATCCCCAGTCTAACGGTCTAGTGGAAAGGTTTCACAGGCATTTAAAAACAGCATTACGCGCTTGTGATCAACCAAAAAATTGGTACAAAAATTTGCCATGGGTCTTACTGGGTATTCGATCAGCAATAAAAGAAGATATTGAGTTTTCACCCGCACAGCTCCTGTACGGAGAACCATTACGTCTACCAAGCGAATTGATAGCTAATGAACGATCACAAACAACGATCACCTCCGACATAGCTAAAGATATCTATACAACATTGCAGCAAATTAAACCAAATCGCACTAACATAAGAACGCAGAAAGGCATATTCGTTCCTCAAGACCTTAAAACGTGCACTCACATTTTCGTTCGCGAAGAAGCGCAAAAAAAGTCTTTATCAGATCCATACAAAGGACCTTACAAAGTTATAAAACGAACTCCTAAGTTTTTCACAATAGCGATGGAGGGAAGAGAATTAGTAATTTCAATCGACAGACTAAAACCAGCATATATATTAAATACAGACAACTTTCAAATTTCAAACCAAACAAGATCACACACGAAAGAAAAAGTAAGATTCCACTTATGAATAATATAATAGTAGGGTTTACAATATATATACATATATTCTTTTTTCAAAAGGGGGAGTGATGTGACGTATTAAGCATATACAACATAAAATGAATTAAAATAATTAAAATGAGTTAAAATGAATTAAAGTAATTAAAATGAGTTAAAATGAATTAAAATAAATGAAAACGAGTTAAATATGTAAAGACACAATCGTAGTATATGTATGCAACAATGTGAACTCAGCCACAATAATTAGTAAACGTCAGACGCATCACGTCTAGGTGGCAGCATTGTAGTTTAGCACAAGTTTAGTCATTAAGAATAGTTCTAGATTTCTTCTCTGTCACTTGTTCTCAGCTTTTTTACCGCGGTTGGTGTAGCTCATCGCATGGGCAAATAATTAAAGAAATAAAGTTTATTTTTATATGTTAGGAGAAATAAAAGTCTTTTATTCAATGGATTAACTAAACCTAACAGTCGGGAATAAAGGTTTGGGTGCGCCTTTAAGCAAATAGATGTGGTCGGAAAATTAGATATTAGAAACTTTCATTGCATTGTTTAACTCTTTGAGTAGATACCTCTCTAAAATTTATATTTCCATACATTTTAGAGAGCTCTTGAACAAGTTGTGGTATATTCTATTCTAATATATGTATATACATATATATAGAGTGAACTTTTAACGAGTGGTACCTGAAAGTTCTATTGAGGTTTAAGGAATGGAAATAATTGTATGAATTTTGTTCTTTGGTGATGGGATTAAGTTCTATGAGTATATACATGTAAATTTTCATCGACGGGTCCCTCACAAATGAGAAGGGCAATGTCGGTGTTTATTTTCTCGAGTTTGTCATTGGTTTGGGGATCTCACTTGCAAGGTTCACTTTTCTCTTCCAATCTGAGGTCTTCGTCATTACAATAGCAGCGAAAGCAGCCTTGGATAAGATGTTCCAATAATCCAATAATCTGTGAAACTTATTACAAGGAGTTGATCTGAAAGACTTCCAAGAGAATCGTTAACCAAATTTCAAATTATCACGTATTATTCAGACTTTTTCCCGGGGATTAAAACTGAAAGTGCAAACTAAACTAATCTAATCTATGCGTTTGCACAAATCCAAATTTTCGCATAAACTTTATTCTCTCGATAATTTATACAGTAAACAGAAGAAGTATCAACCACGCAAATTCAAGATCGATTATAAATATTATATGTTGAAAATTCGATTGTAAATTTCAATTATCGTAATATTTATAATTTTCTCTAAAGAGATCTTTATTATAAAATTATACTTACATACTGGGTGTTCGTAAAATAAGAAGGATAGAGTATGCAAATCGATTCGTTGGAATGACTTGATCAACATTTCTACTGAACCTCCTAAAATGCCGGAGAAATGAAAGATTTGTTTTTCATATACTATATAATGCTTCATTGAACCATACACACTAATAATGAATTACACTTTATTAGATAGACAGTCCTTAGAGGTTTTAAATAATTATGTATCTAACAGATTTTACAACACCATCTTAAGATATATCACTTAATAGTTATTGGGTGATTCCTAAAATATGAAGGACATCTGAAGAGGGCGAAAAAGTTTAATCAGGATACCCCAAGAAATCAATTAGCGCACACCCATTCTACTAATATTCCGAATGACCTGTATATCTAGTGTAAGCTCCGACCGATAAACTCCGTAATAGATGTATAGATGGATCATATCTTGTCTATGACAAAAATGAGAATGAAGCAAATTGAAGCAGAAATAGCTGAGAGTTCGAAAATTAAATTACCTCGGTCCATCTTCTGGGACTTAGTACGGGAATAAACATTCTTGTTTTTTTCTTAGTTTAAACTCGTTATGGGACTGAGTACGGGAATAAACATTCTTGTTTTTTCTTAGCATAAGCTCGTCGTCGCTTCTACGCATGCATTCTGTTAACTTCCTACCCCATAAGCTAATTCCATATTATTCTTTATAGCAGCAACATTTCCTGTAATAATAATCGGTCACAAAATGTTCGTTATGAATTGTTCCATATTGGTAAGATAGTTACATCAATCGACTTTACAATCAAAGACACTTACAATTAGTATGATACCAAATGTCTCCGAGTTGTTACGAAGCCGTATACCTATGTATACAAAAACATTTGTAGAGCCATTTGTGAGGTCTTTTATAGGAAATTTTCCGTCGCTTCATAGTTACTTTTTGAATCAATATTATAAGTAGGGCAATAAATACTCATGATAGTACCGTCAACCTTCCACCAAAAGACGTGAAAAACGGAATCCACTAGTTAGTACGTGTGCAACGGAGAGCTATCCCATTATACCTATCAGCTAGATTTAGCCATTCTAAACCTAACTTTAAATATTTTACACTTATATTAGATATATAAGCAATAAAGCAAGAAATTAAACTCAAAGCAGATTTTGTCGTATGGTGCCTTATTTCATTGACAAGTTTGACGTTTTGCTACCTACAGTAACTATTCGGGTCTGAACAAACTCTCCAACCGATCAAAGACGTCACAAAATTATTCCACCAAATCTGCTATCTTAAAAAACTACGACAATTAAAATAAAAGTCAAATAATAGCTGTTATTAGTTGCTGAGTAAAAAATTATCGAAAAAGTAGAAAAACGTAAATTGGTAGGACATCGCCAATTCTTTGGTAAGTTTTTCCAGAAATTTAGAAATTTCTCATGTGGCGACAAATTTAGTACCTACTTAGAGTTTTAAAATTGAAGCTGCCATTTTGAATTTTTAAAATTAAGGAGAGTTAGTTCACGTACAAGAATTCAAGTTCCTAGCATATATTTAAGTACACAAAAAAGTTCATGCGGACATAGAGTTAAAGTCCGTTACATTGTCGTATAATAATATAAACAATTTCGAAAATCAGTGATATTTTAGAAGCCATTTTCCAATAATTCATATGCAACCACTTTGGTGTGTGAAGCGGGCATTTTTTCTTTCAGAGAGTAGCGAAGTGAAAAGTTACCTAAAATACTGTTCAAAGTAAGAAGTGGACTATCTGAATGGAAATTAAACGGATCTGAGGAAAATATTAAAACTTTTTCGTATTTTAAGTTGCTCTGAGCATGGACCGTTCAAAAATTCGACTTAAACTTGAGTTAAGGTAATTTTTCTTGATTTTATTTTTTTGGTATTGCTTTTTCTTTTTCAAATTTTTTAGATCTTATTTTTATATTTTCTTGTCTAAAAGTTCATGGACTTTTAAAACCAACATATGATTTGTTTGTTTTTGTAGTTAAAACAAATTAATTTGAACTAGAACTGAATTGGCTTAATTACAGTTTTAGTCGTTAAATCAAGGTTGTACCAATTCTACTGAATATTGGCCAATATCATCTACCTTTTCCCTGTCCAAAGTATTTCAGAAATTATTGGTAATCAAATTAAATATTATTTGGATCGCACCAACTTATTATAAAACTTAGAATTTTCAATAATAATTTAGATCTATGAAAAGCTGTAGGGGAGCATTACTGAAAATTAGTGATGACATAAAGCAAAGAACAGTGATTAGTTTACGGTATTGATCCTCCTAGAATTTTCAAGGGCATATTTGAAAGGGTTTATCACAAAAAAGATTTAATCAATAACACTGGGGAACAGTAATTCTGCGGCACGGGGATTAAGAGCCAATTTAGAGTAATATTAGTCCTCTAAATACGAAAATAATGTCAGATTTGCTAAATTGGCTCTCGTTTTCTGGATAACAACAATAATAAATAATAATAAATAACATAGGGATATAAAAAATATATTATATAAGTGATGGAAGAAGGATTTTTTCGTGGTCTATTAATGGTTCATAAATGATGTTAGCTTCTCCCATAGTCATACTTTCTATCAGCGGCCTGTCTACTACACGGTTCTTCTGTTGCATGACTGCCCCAAAGACGAAGAAAATAGGGGTATTTGGTGTATGCACTTCGCTGACCTAATAAAAAATTTACCATCTCTAAACCGACGCATACTGACAACTGATGTTGAACAAACGAAACGTTTCTGAAACAAATTTAATATTCCCGTATTCTTCCTAAAGTTTTGTTTAGTCTATTGGTATCGAACCTAATTTGTTACTGTTATGCAGTAACACACATTTCAAACTCCTTTTTGAGCTGTCCATGAAGGGTCGCCACACCTCTGGTCGGTATTCCGATAGACCCATAAATTTGAAAGTGCTGGAACATTGTTACAATACACAAGATCATCTTATTCACTAAAGTAACGAAGAACTTTTTCCTCTCTAATTCAATAAGATGTTATTTTTACGCTTCGTTTAAGGCAATGTTTCTCGTTAAGTTCGGAGGCAAGAAGTTCAGCGGATTTCTTTGATAAATTTAAATCACGGATCAAGTCATTGAACTCACCTTGAGAAAAACCCTAAAGTGGAGGACTGCATCTTTCAAATTCACTTTCACTGTTGCTTTCATTTTGAGTGACAAATCTTCACGATGTGGTATTGGTGCTTTAGCCGATTTAAGTCAAATTTAAGTCCTTTGCGTGATCCATGCATCCAGTATCGGAGAGACTACACACATACCTACTTTATGTGGCACCCAATATTTATGCTGCTGCCTAAGCTGTTTTCCAAAATATGCCTGGTAAGCTTGTTTTACGAAATCGTTAATATTTCTTCGATGTATTTGTTGACAATATCTACCACATATGTAGCAAAAGTTATCGACATTGTTAACACAAAGTTTGCGTGAATATTCATGTTTTCCAAAAATAAAAAAACAATTGTAAAATCTTCTTAATTGCGCGCAATATGGCGAGCCGTCCGAATGCGATCTACCGCCTAGCTATTGTGAACTCAAGATTCCAAATCAAACTGCTTTTCATCTACCTTTCGACACCATAATTATTCTCAGCTAGGCCTTGAAACTGCTATCCGTTGCTAATTGTCCTTACCCTATTGTATTCTACTCTACCTATACTGGAAGTAAACCAGCAGCCGTGTGAAGGCGAGGCCATTGCACAATTTGGATTCCAGGCTTTTGGATCATACTTCTTAAAGTCTGCCGACTTCGAAGAAATCTCTTCTAAAAAAATTCTGCTCTTCCTAGGAAGAGTGGGTTTGTTGGAGGAACTATAATGGGTAAAGGCCACTCGCCCCGCTACAAAAAGAAATCTAAATCTGATCTAAATCGAATCCTGCAGCCGGCATATCTGTCATATAATCTGTAATCTATCCTACATCTGCCCTTAATGCATTTTCTCGAGCATGATGGTTATGTTGAACTGTCAGTTTATCTATACTTTCTAATTACTCCATTGTAAATGATCCCAGCAAACAAAATGAATCGAAAATAACTCGAAAGTAACTTGCCATGGGCAAACATAACCCTCGAAAACGATAGACGGCAGACTAAACGGACATAAGAAAGCAAGCTAAAAAAGGTAATTTATAAGTAATTCGCCCATTCCTTACCAAAAGCAAGTATATATAATTTATATGCTTGCCAACTACGAGGGTTGACTAAATTACTTTTAATTTACCGATTTCAACTTATTTTTGATATGTATAGATTATCATTTTGTAATTCATAAAAGTAAGGGCAATCTTTTTTAAATATTTCCGCAATATATTATTATTATTTTATTTCAATTTAACTCCGCTGCCTTGAAAACAAGGTGCGGTAGAATTTGTAATAAATTGTAAAAAGTATTGTTGAAAAATTAAATAAGAGCGAATTTCTTAGAAGAAGTAATGCAAATTCGCACGAGGATTGCTAAAAGTGAGAAATGGGTAATATTTCAAACAGGGCAATCATACACAGACTTTATGGCAATAATGCTGTCCCTGTTTCACAACCATTGTTCATTCCTTACTTTTGGCAAAACCTCGCCAAATTGTTTCCTGAGATATTTCCATTTACCTATACTTGCCTGTAGTTACCAAGACTGTCGGTTTATCGCCGAGTTATCAAGAAGGCTTCTCAATGTTGAAGATATTGAAGGGTCCCATAATGATTATGCTAGGATGGGATGAGGCGTTCTAAAACAAGACTTAACTGCGACTGCTCACTTAACGGTACTCGCCAGACCAGTCATTGGTCTTTTATGCCCCAATATTCGGAAGTAAGCTTTCTGTGCTCACAACGCGGATGTAAACAAACGACACAACCTTGTCGTTTGCTCTACCGGTTGCAGCACATGAGTTGCTTAGTAGTAAACAATCGCCTGACATAATAATTACCATGCGAGGTTAATTATTATTGTAATTGTCGATTGCTCCACTAAGCGGTCGTCACCGCCAGCTATTGGATTAATCAGCAAAATAACCGATGGCTGCAGAACAATTCCATGCGAGTCAATTGTTTAGCAATCGCTGATTCTTCTACCAGAATATGCCCTTGGATGCTGGAAGAATCTTCCCTATATCGGGCCATAACAAATGAATGGATTTAAATAGGCATTTCATAATGATCTTAATCTTAAAGCTTCCAAATCATAATTATAATAATAAAAAAAATAATAATAAAAGAAATTTTTCGAAACTGGGTTTGTTTAAGAAAAAAATTTTTTTTTCCTTAATCTAAGAAATAATGTAGCAAGTGTTATACCATTTTAGAATCCTTATTAAATGCGTCAACGTTACTTGCCAAACTGCCGTAATACATTTTTTTTTCAGTACAGTCAGTTAAAGTTGAGTGAAATATTAATTTTCTATTCTTGGCTCGGCAAAATGTGACATTTTCTTTCAAGCTGGAGCAGTTGGCTTAGAACTTAAAGCAACAGATTACATAAGCGCTATTCGGGATACATAAGAAAAATAAAATTGAAAAAAGGAAAGATTTGTAGCAACAGGAGCTAAAAAACCATCACAAGGTGTACATTTTCTCGAAAACAAGAGCAATGCCTATAATTTGAAAAATACATGACTTAGATTTTTTTTTTATATTTTTCTGGTAACTGTTACGATTTGATCTATCACCCGGTTCCGACTTGACGTCGACTTACGGGACACCCGATAGAATTTAGAATGAACGCGCTCGCAGCACTATTATCTACTGCGCCGGTCACAGGGACGAACCTTAAAATGAAAGTAAATTGACGTCGAGATATTTCGCTATCATTTCTGTTCGTGCGAATAAACATGTAGATTCGACACTTTAAAACTGAACAAGTTTTAACCACACAAATTATCTTTGTTGTATTAATCACCGTATACTAATTGCTAATTTGATTCCACGAGAAACATAGGATAAAAACGATAGCTCTTCATTAGAATCTGTTTCGTGTAAGAAATTTTAAGTACCTCTACGATATAACTAATTCTTATTCAATTAATTCTATGTATCCTTGCAGATCCCAATCTGCAGTTTACCTTGCAGTGTTCATATAAATCAGTTCAAAGTATGTGAACAATCCAATTATTGTTTATTTCTATTTTTCATTTGATAACGTCAATCCCGTCTAGACATGATAAACTCAAAAGCTCTTTGATTGCAGATCAGTAACAAGAGGACATTTTAAGTGTTAGATTTAAATACGTGTAGGGCTGTGCAGACGTAAGCCTTGCAATCCCTGCGAACTGAGATATTCTTTGTGAGTATCCCTTCAATTTACTCCCCTTTCAGGTTTAGCCTGTCAATAAAGTCTAAAATTATTCCGGGATGATGGTTCCACACGTAGTCTCAGCCAAACACATCTTGGTTTGGTGATACTGGAACGAGCAGTGACCTGTGAAGAGCTCTGTGATGTTTTAAGCTCTGTTTTCCTGAGGAGAAGGAATTCTTTTGTTTTTCGGTCAGAGATGTCAATAAATCCTTTTTACTGACTCAGTTCTTGTAGACTATCCCAATAAAAAGATTTTTGTTTTGTCTTCCAGTTACTTAGGGCAGTTGTATCATGGATACGAGGATAACTTTGTTTCTCCTCGGTAAATTTTTAAGCGTTTGCACACACTTTCAGACTATACTTGCCTTAATAGTGATGCACTTCAAAGACTTGAGAGGTCCGGCTAGACTATCCGAGAGGATATTAATGGTTGAGCTATTTATGGCTCTTTTAATTAACAGGTATTGGCGCATTTTTCTATGGTTAATACCTCGACTTGGAACACGGTAGAGGTAGAATCCAGGGCTTTTGCGATATGGCATTTTGGGGATTAATTATAAAAGTTAGAGCGTGCTGGAATGGACGAAAATCTTTATACAATTAGTTTAAAATTGCGATAAAAAAAGGCATTTACGATGGTCTTAAAAAATATTCATAAGATAACGAAACTTAATAAAATTATTACTATTTTCATTCCAAAATCATATTTAAGAGTTATGATAATATCTATGGCATACAGATTACGAAAGTAACTTTATACAAGTAAGTTGGACTTCCTCAACTATTTCAAAAACCCACAACTCATTACAGTTGGTATGCAAAATCAAGAAAAAAACTGACGAAAAGTATCACATGTGAAATCGCCTTATGTATATAGACAACAAAGCCTTCCATAATTTCGCCTGATGTGTTTATTATGCTAGAAGAGAAAACCGAAAATCGTTTCATGTTTATCCTCGAAGAATTTCAGTTAAAAATTGAATATAAATTTATAAGCATTCTGCTGAGACAGGGAACTATGGTATGTCCTTTTTAATTCTATCAACAGCATTCTTAAACAGGCTAATTGTGATTTTGTATATGTATGTATGCACATATGTACATACATAATTGAGAATAATCTGCGTAGAAGGTAATTAATGAGCACTGAACATAATAACGGTCTAAGGATAGATCCTTGAGGTACACTACAAAACAAAGGCAGAAACGAAAACTGAGAGCTGACAGATATAAAACTATACTGCTCTTAAATTTTTCTTTTTTCTTTCATTTTCTTAAAGAATATTTTCTTTAAATCGGTACACAAAAGTATTAATAGTGTTCTTTCGCCAAAAGTTCTAGACATCAAGCTTTCAATGTGCTTGAAAAAGCGACTGAGATCGGAAGCCAATACTGTTTTTGGTAGTGTTTCATTTTGATTAACAGTCCAAAGAATATGAGAAAACATAATATTTAGAATATTTACAAAAATACTTAAAAAGATAACCTTTTATCAGAATGAGCTAAAAATAAATGAGTTTAGTCAATATTTAATTTATCCATTATCAGTTCCGTTTAACAGATAAATATTGTGATGAGTGCACATAGTACATAGTACATCATAGCGAAAAATTCAATTCCAAGGAGCACGAAGCACTCCATTCCATACACCTAAAATTAGGTGCATCCAACATTCCTAAATTTGTGTGGGGTATACACGGTACAGAAAATTCGATTTATCCGACCAAACTTTCCTCTACTTTAGGCTATCTGCGATTGTATCTCGAAAATATTTACTATTTTTTTGCAAAAAGTTTGTTCCGCTTATTCACGAAACTAGAACACATCATTTTCCAATGTTTTTCCTTGAACCATTGCACGTTTTCAATGTTCCATATTGTGTGCTTTTCTTTGCTGCTCTTTGCACGTTCATATTTTCTTGGTATCTCAAGAACGTATAAGATATACGTACATGTGAAAATATTTTTATTTTTCAAATGTATAACGTTTCTGCATCCGTCTTCTGAAATAATATCTTCAGATGAGGATTATGCAGTTGTGGGGATCCATGCTGTACTTGTATATAAGTACTGGAAAAACAAAATCAAGCTTAAAATAATTTTGAAAAATATTTCCTTCGTTTAAATGAAATAGAAGACGCGTTATTGAAGTATTCCGCCTTTGTATGAACGTTTGTGTTCTGCAATAATAGATGTTAACTGCACCAGTAACAAGAAGCACTGTAAGTTCTCACTGGTAACTGGTATGACATATTCTAATATTTTTTCATATAAACATGATATTGGAAAGGTACGAAACAGTAACAAGAACGAGTGGTATAACTTCGGCAAATTTAAAAATCGCATATTCCCCTTTCCCCATATTAACTAAAGTCATTTTTAATAAAAATACTTATTTTGAAATGACAAATGCAAATGTAAAATATTGAAATGACGAATGTACGAAAAGGAAAATATTATAGGGACAAAATACAGAGGTTCTTGATATTTTGTACACTTCGGCTACTATTATTTATTTACTTCCTTTCTTAAAATGCTTAAAAGACATTAGCATGTTTGAATGGAGGAGTTCGATATAATATATAAAAATAATTAACGTGGCTTCCAACAGTACAAACTCTATTAAATCTAGCGACATACGTTTCAATAATGTGTAACCTACGTGCCCAAGGTGGTACTATAGAGAAATCCTGAAATTTCAGCATGTGTCGATATCTCTTCAAAGGGATGTGCGCGTAAGTGTATCTAGAGGAGATCTAGCAATGGTGTCTAGGACTCTACGTGGGTAACTTTTTCATTTTATAATGTTGCCAAAGCAGACGTCGTAGCACAGTCTTGACGGGAAAGAAAAAGGGGAAGGGAATTCAGGATTATTGGGTTGAGCCAAGCAAGTCACGGTATGCATTACGCGCGAATGCTTGCGGCTCATAGCTAAGAGAATCGGAACTTCGCTCGGAGAATAATAGATTTGCAGGTGTTACTTGCATCTCTATATATCTGTCTCAATTCCGCTGAATCACACAGTTTATATGCCTGATTTGTAGTTTTTTGTCACTAAAATACTTGTGTCCAACAATATAATGCAACCGGTTCCCATTCAACGTAAAGCTGAACTGGCTTAAAATAAATTCCAAAAAGTATTAACATCAACAAGTGCACGAAGCCTGCGATTAAAATAAGTATTTAATGTCAGTAAAAAATATTTATTAAAGCAATAAAAAATATAAATACAGCTATAATTTATTATCCTTGTACCTACACACAAACACATGTATAAATCGATTGTTGTTAATCTTTTATTACTTCATTACGTAAGGACTAACAATTAAAGCGGAAAATATTTTGAGATATGTCAGCACCATTTGTTACAGGCCTTTCACGCGAACAAACAATTAAAACTGACAACTTTCCTGGGAAAGGTAAATAGTTCGAATAAATTACTGCTCCTGGCTGTACATACATTACACACATATATAGTTGTACAGAAAATAAACGGATGACGTTAGCGCACACGACACTTCAACTAGATATGTACAACTAATGTAGAGACATTAAGAGATCAATTTTTCAAGCTGTCATTAGTTGAACAATATCATACCTGTATAAGGAAGTATTATAGGTATGTGGATATATTTTATCTATGGGTAGTTGTATAAGGGTACAGATGGGAATAATGCTCAAACTGGGAATGAAGCGACTTTGACAAATTTTCTATTTACTGATACTCTCATGCATGATATGATCCCTGTGATTAATCCAGATTAAATTCTAGCAATTTAAAGATAAACACACTGTTCTCCACCAAATGGTGATACGTGGGAGTGCGAACTGAGACGACGGGTGATTTATAAAACTGAAAATATTTTATCATTGAGACTTTAAAACAGAATCTTACATAAGGAAGCAATATGAACCGAAGACGCATACCATACATATCTAAGAACAAAACCAATTTCTTTGATTTTGCAGTTTTGTCTTCAAAAGGATGGAAATAATGAATGTTTAGGATTATGATATGATTATATAGGTAACAAGATACTTTTGATCATTTAAAAGTGTCTCCATTATAGAATTACATCCTTTTCTCATTTTTTTCCACGGACAAAATAGAGTCCGTGGAAAAAAATTGCTTTGCTTTCTTTATACATAGTCGTTACATCCGAGGAAGTGAAATGCTCTGAGAGCTTTATTGTCAAATGTTGTTTTGATTACTGAAGTGTAAGAATAGTGGAAGGGGGGTTGCGGTACACATAATAATAGCGTTCAAGTATTTTTCTCTTGGTCAGAATTTTCAAATTGCGTTAAGTTGAGGGGATATTGTCGTCTGCTCGGGATTGAATATAGGATATTTTTGGATAATTTCTTAACAGTGAAAACTGTATTTTTTTAATGAAATTCACAAAAATTCATGTTTTCTTGTTGAATTAAATAGAAGTAGAGCATTAAACTATAAAAAAAAAATTACCTTTTATTTCTCTCCGGATACATAATTCTTGTAAGCCTGTACTGAAGTCTCAGCCTTAAAAACATGGACAACCAACGCAACTAGAATTTATTACGCGCGATCTGTCTTCACACGATTACTATTTGTTATACATCTATATTTTTTGTATGTTACCAGAACGCACCAAAAATTTACAATCCTATGAAATACTACCTACGCCAAATTAAATTCAAAAACAGAAGAATACATGACCGATAATAATATTCTGTCCAACGAACAGTTTTAACTTCGTGCTGGGCATTGTACGGACCAACCCATTGCTCGACTCACTCAGTTTATCAAGCAGAAAATTAACGAAAAACAAGCTATTGGACTTGTTCTCTTAGACATTCAGGCTTCGGTTCGTGCTGAGTTTTTGTACTATATTATTAAAATGGTCGAAAGTCTTTTTAGGTGATAGATTCTTAATGGCTCACGTTACACTGGAAATATTTGCACCCTATCCAAGCATAGCTCGTGTTCCCCAAGACTCGGTATTGAGTCCTCTACTTTATATTATATTAACTACCGATCTCCCAACATTACAGAACTCTTCAATATCAATATTTGCGGACGACACAGCTGTCTTTATATACTTACAATAGCTGAATATTTTGATAAGTAGAAAATCAAACTCAATGGGACAAAAACACAAGCAATTCTTTTTACCAGAAAACGTAAATAATGCCGTCTACCGCACACGACGCTGACCGTAAGTCATTCCTCAGAATGCAAGAAACACGATATATGTACTTAGAATAAATCACTGTTATTATTAGTAAGAAACAGGTTTAAAATCAGTAGATACGGACAAAAAAATAATTATGTAAAAGTAAGAAAACTAAAATGTTTTATAGAAAATGTACCAGGTAACCAGGGCCCTATTGCAACAACAACATATCGGTTATCACTTATCAACTTATCAAAATTTCTGACTAATTTCTCTTGAACCAAAGCGAAATTTGAAAAGAACTCATTTGAGTGTTAAAAAGTGAGAATTTCTCAGATTTTCAAATTACTGTTGCGCCAAACAGAAAATGAGTAAGTGATAAGTGTTCTATGGAAAAGTGATAGAGTTAGCAAATTATATGCTTTTTCTCAATTTCCGTTGCACCAAATTATTACGCGTTTCTTTTTGCAATAGAGAGTTTGATAATTTAAGCGACATAGTGCTAAGAAATAATTCTCTTTTCGAATAGACTGTAAATGGGTCTAACTGGGAAAGAGTATGTCCGATCGAAAAATTGGACTCCACCGTTCGACTCAGCTAATTACCAACCACGATTCGAAGAAGAGTTTTTTTTTGGGTACTTTTAGGGTGGGGGTAGGAACCCCCGGCGAAAGGTTGGCTCCAATCCGGCATGATGCATACCAAACTAAAGTTTCCACCGAGTATTATCGGGTGGTATGCTTTTTTCCCGATTTAAAAAACTTCGTCGGTGCGTTTTTGCCATTAAAAACCCGACTTTCATGCGTTTTCAAGAATTTGGGTCAGATACACCCAAGTTACTGCATTTCGAATTTATTTGATCCGTTCCTTCTTTGACACGCATTAGTGTTCTGTTGTGAACATTTTTCCTATGGGAAATTATTTTCCTCGGCTTACCAATTTTCACTAAATACGAGAGGTAAATAAGTCCATTTTTTTATACGAAAAACCGCCATTTTCCCCTAAAAAATGACGCATTTTCTTCATTTTCAAATAACTCGAAAACTATTTATCGCACGAATATTTTGGCAAGGAAATTGAATATTTTGGCGGAAATCTCTAAGTAAAGAAGGACTAGGTTTCTTTGCCTGCTGGCATTGAGAGTAAAATTTATAAGAGGTAAGGCATAAATTATAAATATACCTTTAAGGGCATGACTAGCTAATCACATGCAAACTTTACGTACATAGGTGGTAAAGCAGCAAGGGCAATTAAATTAGACTTAATGGAATTCAAAAGAGCTTCCAAGCCATCATCATACTAAAAGGAAAAACTATTATCCGAGAAATATTAATGAAAGTTGTAAGCAGGCGTAACTGTACCCACAGAGCTAGTAGCAAAGTAGTTGCTTAGGTCGTCAGGGGATTGTAATTTACTTGCAGTAGGTCCTGCCCATGAGTATCGAGGTCATGAACATTATTGCACAGCTTATTCACAGGAAGATTTGGAGCTAGCTTGGTCCAAAATTGTCATATTTAGGTTAATTTTTTATCAAACTGAAAACTTCTGCACGATAAACTATGTGATAATGATTATCTTACATTTATTAGATAAATGTTAGTTGTAACTATCTAATTCCGCATTGTATTTTTCTCTGTCATCCTTCCGTTTCGAGATAGTCGAAATTTTGAAACCTCAATTAAATTTTTCTTTATAAGTTAACTTTTTGTTGGAAGTACGTAAAAAAAGGCACAGAAAAAGGGTACCAAGGAGATCATTTTGAACCGACTGGTCATCATTTCCAAAGTTAAGAAACTTTAATAAATGCCTAAGGGTGGGAAAACTTCTTCAATAAATTTCCATTTTTCGCTGGATATACATAAGCAAAGGAAAAGGAAAAAGCATTTTGGGTGGAAGTAACATTAAATAGAAAAGTTTGCACTTATTAAATTTAATAATAACTAGAGTTAATCAACTTATTTTTAGAAAAATTAGTACTTAAATGAGACTAATTGGATTGAGATCCTAAATCTGGAATGCCCTTTTAGGTCCGATACCTTCAGACATAAGAGATATCTTAAACGATGCATTATGATACTCTGAACATTTTTGTTAACAATGTTTAATTCTATCTAGCGGGGGAAAGCTAGGGGAGATGGGTCAATTTAGTACAGAATCCATTTCCTTAGGTCCTGAGAAGAAGTTTGAGTACCCACATTCCTATACTCGCAGGCTTAAACAGCCATCCCCAAACTCACTTTTTTAGTATTTCCCTCTTTTTTATTCGAACGAGGCACTAGATTTGCAGAAGAAAATTTGTGTCTGCATTTTTTTAGGGTAGGAGGTAGGAGCTCCCAGCGGAGGGTGGCTCCAATACCGCATGTTGCATATCAAATTAAAGGTCTCGCCAAGAACTATCGGGTGGCGTATATTTTTCCCGATTCGGGATACTTTCTCGGAAACCCCATTTTCATGCACTTAGGTCAAATACATCACAGCAACTACATTTCTCATATACTTTTGCAGTTCTTTCTTCCATAGCCATTAGTGCTCTGTTGTGAACATTTTTCTCATAGGAAATTATTTTCCACGACACATCAATTCCGCGCAATAACGAGAAGTAGAAAAGTCAGTCCACTTTTTCATCCAAGAAAGTCGCTCATGCTACATCTGATCAGCAAGTTTTCCCTCCCTAGATAGAAATAAACATTGTTAATAAAATGTGTTCAGAGTATAATAATGCATCGTTTAAGACATCTGTTTTGTCTGGAGGTTTCGGGCTTAAAATTGTATGAAAAGTGGGCATTCCCCTTTTGACTTCGAAAAGGACAGGAGAAAAGTCATCGATTTTTAAAACGCTCCAGGAATGGAAAAGGAAATTATCCCCATTGCCAGTATTATCCAAATATTATCGGGTATTCACAAGAAGTTAAGAAAAAAACTATAACATCCTGCACCCCTCAATCCACGTTCGTTACGATTTACTTGCCAACATCCTTAAGAGTTTTTGCCTGTCTTGCATAGAATCTATCTGCAGTTTTCATCTTTCGTAGAACACCATATATAAATGTCCTTTTGTATTTAGGGTCAAGCGTTGTCTTATAAAAAATGTTTGGATGGAAAAACTTAAGAGTAGTCGACCCAAAAAAGCGAAGGTACAAAGTTCGAATCTTAGTAGATGCGATGTTTTTTTTTCTTTCACTTATGATTTCGAATTATCCCATTTAACAAACACCAATTTTCTTATAAAGCTAATCATAGCTCGTCAAAAAAAAAGATGCAGGCTAATTTCGTACATAGGCAGGTATCTATTTTTTTTTTTTTTTAAGAATACACCCTCAAAATCGATTGGGCACGATTACACGATCTATGATTAAAAAATTCAATTTCAGTATTCATCTAAGGGCAATTTAGGCACAACATCCGTTCTCTAAATGGTGCAAACCAATCATCATGATTAATAACTTTTATCGTTAAAATATGTTACCTAAAAGGCGACACTATTACAGGAATACTCTCAAAATAGTACCTACAGCTGGATTATGATGGGATGAGAACAGCCTAAAATCACCTTGAGATAACACCTGGAATATATATATAAAAAAAAAATAAAGAAACTGGAAAATATTATCTCAGGTTTGAACACAAATGAAAGGCTTTCAAACTCAAGCGACAAATTAATTTCTTTAAATTTAATTTTTAAGAATAAACGGATTATTTAACTTAATTCGTTTTGCTGTCACATATTCTGGAGCCAACAACCAACTGAAGGGTTAATGAGGGTTGTGGAATACATTTATCGTGCTGTTTTCTCATTTACCATCCTAATTCTCACTTCGGTAAATTTTGTCTAATAGCCCTTAGCGATAGATCTGTAATTAAGGAGAAAATTTCTCTCTTTTTCGCTTTTCAAGCAGCACAGATACAGGTAAGCATAAGCGTATGCTAAAGATAATAAATTTCAGGTGGAGGTTATCAGAAAATGTGTGGTAAAAATAAACGTATTGCTACAATATTGCTAAACACCCTCAAGGTGATTTGAAAGTTCTCAAATTTACTGGTTAATTGCACATTTTAAGTCGTTATCATTTTATGGTTCACTTGTCGTTGCCTTAATTTTCTATTCTGATTGTTTTGGTATGAGAACATTTCTGTTTTATTTAATTTGTTGTCTTTGGAATTATTGTTATTTCGTAACACTGAAATCCATTAGCAATCATTTGCAATAGATTTAAAGTATAGATTATGCCACCCAGATTTATACCAACCTTATAAAAAGGAGAAAGTAAGGTATTTCCATACACTTTAGTCTGAACGTGAATTTTTTTTTAAAGCATGCAAAATAATTTTTAAATTTTATATGCAAACTTAATTGTTGGCTAAAAGCACTTACATATATATGCAAAAGTTTTTAAAGTAAGTAGTGAACAATTAAATGATAATTATTTTAAAAGGGCGAGAATAATTGTTATAATTATATGTATATTTGAGGAATTAAGTGGTATAGGTATGTGGCGACTCATATAATAATATTACTCGCTTTAATTATGCTTATACGCTCATCCGATTCGTCTGGCACTACTCCAGAATCAAAGTTATTTTCGTTATAATTTCGTTCGTTAACTCTGCGTTACGTATTCGAAATGATTCTTAGAGTAGGTCAGATAATTAAATTGTTCTGAAATAATTTTAATTGTGTCATTCTCATTTTGAATTGAAGAAAGTATTGTATTGTTGTAAGGTTGAGGAGCTGTTAGTATAAAAAGAGAATTAGAACGATAATTTGTATGAGTATTGCGATAAAAGGTCTAGAGGATTTATTTTAAATTTAAAAAGAAAAGAATTATGTCATATCCGAGTATCAATAAAGGCACTGTGCATTTTGTATAAGAAGAAATTAATCAAGTTTATCAACTGCATTTTGAAAGTGCTATTATTAGGTGATAACAAGTTATGTATAGTGTACATACGAAAATGAAGAAAATACTGTGTGTAGGTAAGTATGCCTATCGTGTGAATGGAATGTGTTCGTGATAATAAAACTATTCAGTACAAGTGATTAAACTGAAAAAAATATATAATTTTTTGATTTGATTAAAATAATTTCTGTAGTGTAGATAAAACACGTATAAAATTAAATTCTACTCGCAATGCTTGCATTCACATACAAAATTGTGCGCAACTTGAATTATAAATTAATTTAAGTTTGTTTTATTAAAATTCTCATGTATGTATTATATATATACTAAACCACCACTACGTTTAGGTAGAAAGTACAAAAGTAATTATAACCATCTACTTAAATGAAATCCGTAAAACTAGGTTAACGTTTCGAAATGCAAACATGAGAATTCGGCGTAGAGATTTAGTATGCACATCTGATTTACTTTATTTTCCGCAAGATGAATCCTTCCTCTCATAAGATTTTCGAAAGTAAATGCAAATCCTATGCGGCTTGCAAATATTAAATTATTCAAACGTCAATATTTGCGCACATTGTTTGTAAAGTTTTTCACCAACAAATCACTGTTTCTACGGCATATGAATAATTTTTCGTGCGATGAGGTGGGGAGGTGTCTAAGGGAAATTGGTATTGAAAAAGAGATTTGGGTATAAATCTAGACCAGATGGATTTTAGTTCTTCATATCTTTGCAGGTATTTGTTACTTGTTTTAAGAACGCCCTTGGGACCATGAAGGTGCTTTCGAGGTGGGAACGTTTCCGTTTTTAACAATGTTACATTATTTTTTGTATCTGTCGTAATCCTTAGTTTCACACTGTGGAGCGTCTTACCTTAAGAGGTCGATTTATGAATTTGAGTTAACTGAGAAGAGAATTGGAGAAAGATACACAATGCAAAAAAAATTCTAGAACAGATAACCGACTACTTCCAAAATTCGGTTTACCGGCTCGTATACCTACAAAGAATCTACTATTGACCACAAGGATGTCGAAGCAAAACCTTCAATGGATAAAGAAAATAATGAATTAGATTTCTTCCGATTGGAAAAATATAATTTTTTCAGATGACTCAAAATTTAATATTATGGGAGCTGTTAAACGAGAGACAAGTGACGAGATGAAGGTTATTCCGATGAATACATAATTGGGAGGGTGGGGATGCACTTCCGCGGAAGATTTTAGTATTTTAAATTGTTTTGATGGCTCTGCAAATACTGTAGAGTATACAAAAATCAAGAAAATTGTATCCTGACAAATATATTAGAATTAAGTAATTTCCAGTTTGGTGTACCCAAATTTGAGGATGATTCTGCACTGCCTTAGTGTGCTAAATCTATAAGTATTCAGAGAAATTTTTGTACAATTATTTGGTTCAAATGATGACTAATTAATCCATTTTTTAATAGATAAATCTCTGCAGTGAAGAATTAAGATAAGAGTCACTTTCTTGACCTGGAAATTTCCCAGACTTGAGCATATTTGCGCTGTAATGAAAACAATACTAGCTGCAAAAGAACTATTTCAACAGATATAAATTACGGCCAACACATGCACAGGAAGAGGACAAATAACTGCTTAATGGTAGTATAAACTGATACCAGTAATAGAGTAGAGGTCATTACGGGTCATTGGGCTATATGAAACCACTAGACCAGAAAGAGTGGCGAATGATTTCTGCAGGAGCTGTAAGGATTCTGAAAAAATCGAATTCGTCCAAGGAACTCTGAATGCGGAGCAGTAAAATAGGTAGGCTATTAGTTACCTACTTTATTTCAAATCAGGGGAGGGAGGGGCTACAAAGTATAAAGAGCTGAGATATATCGTCAGATTACTGGTTCCAAAAAGATTATCTCATTAGGTCAAGGAGCAAAATACATCCACTGGAATCCTTCTGACTGTATAGATATTAGCAATATTTGGCTGAATTTTGTAGAAGAATTAGAACAGAATTAAAACGACTTGAAAACAGTAAAACTGTGGATGCAGATTATTTTTGTTGTTCCCCGGTTATGAGTTGTGCATTATTTGGTTAAGTCTTAGATCTCCATTCTTGTAAGAAACGTTGGAATTCCGGTGTAGATCATGCATATATAAAAAAAATTTTCTCAAACTCTACCATTGGTATACTTGAAATATGTTCAAAGGTACTTGTATTTAATCCGGTCCACATAGCATTTATGCAGGACATTCAAAGGTTTGCAACAGAAAAACTAAACTGCGCAAAACGATCATTCAGCCCTCGCTAAAATAAATGCAAGATTTTTCTGAATATTTCCAGTCAACTTTTAAATAGTCAGGCCCGTGCGCAGGATTTTTCAAAAGAGGGAGTTTTAAGAAAAAAACTACAAACAAAATTCTTGTACCGCTTAATGAAATACCTGTACGAAGAATATGTTCAATATGTACATAGAAATTCTTTTCTTCTTTGTTTCAATAAATTGATAAGCGAAGGTACAAAAAAAAAAATCATTTAGAATTGCATCGACTTTACCCATTGTGGACCTTAAAAAAGTTTATAGTCGACGCAAAGTGAAAAATGAACGCCCATTCGTGTGGTCACATGTGACATAATTATCAAAGGTATATGGGCATTTTGGAATGCATCCTTACTGGAGATATCAAGAACATCGAGAGAATTTTTAATTGTTTTATCAGTTCAGCAAATCACCGCCGCCAGATCTTGACTTCTTTGATACATACTTCAGGTTGCCGTGTAAAAGTGTACGTTTCGAATTATCCACACGCTACTTATTCTTAAGCTTTCATTTGCTCCGGAAAAAGACATAAGAAGCTTGACGAAACGTTGCGACGTTTCAAAAAACGGTCCAATAGATGAGTAATTACCAGATCAAAGTAAAGGTGAGTTTGAAGATTGTGGCGACTTTTATCTCTCGCTGTAATTATTTTGCTTTAATCATGTTTTATACGCTCGGTCTTCCGATTCTTCGGGCAATACTCCACAATATAATTCATTTCGTTAACACTATGCTACGTATTCGAAATAGTTTTCAGAGTAGGTTTTCGTTTTGGTTTTATTTTATATATCAGTCTAATATTGTATGGTGAGAAAAAGGCGTGAAACAGGAATCTAACTGTTAATTTTAAAAAAGGTGCCTAATTTGAAAAATGTTAATATTCCAATAAAATGTAAAAAAGTTCTATAAAATAAAAAAATAAGAATTCTATTCAAATAAAAAATAAATTTCTAAAAATTGCTTGCAATCATGAATCGAGCGACATTTTATAAAGTGGCGTCTTTGGAGAACTATCTTGGCACCCTTTATAACGACACACAAAAATAATCTGAAATTGTGTTAATGATTACATTGCACCCTTTGGTTTGATGAGATACCAGCCTTGGCTTGGCAATTACTTTTTATTTTTTAAAAAAGTTGGCTTCAAACTATCTATTGCTTTCCTTTTTCCACACTCAAGTTCTTCCTATGCAGTATCTAGCTTCTGTGGAGTCTGAATGAAGAAGCAGAATCGCTGCTGGAAAATTAAAGGTTTTGCTGGTCGAAAGCAATTGAAGAGCAGCAGTTGACATGGTTGTATAAATTTTGGATAGGATTGGCGTGTTAAATAACGATCTGTTGTAAGCGCGCCTTTACTTAGAAATACCGGATTAGATTTCGTCATCATTTACGAATGCATTATAAAATTATAAAATAATTTTATTACTTTCCGACCGTGGCTATTTACACAAAAATCGACAGATATCCATATCTAAATTGGCATCAACAAGAATTTTCCCAAGGCTTGGATTTAAAATAGCGTTCGTATAATGTAACATGTAACGCACTACATCTAAACCAACATTTGTCCGTTGATCAGTTTTAAGGTTAGCTAGGTGCGTTTGCATAGAAATAATTTTCGAGAGTTACTGTCTCAATATGTAATATGTGGCCATAATCCCGCTGCTATACAATGCATACAAATTCAATTAAAATTCGATCCTTGGGAATGATTTCCACCCACAAAACCCCTCCGGTGGGCACGGGTCTGTAAGTACTACAATTATTTCCTATGCATTGCAAATTTTCGAACCAAATTAGATACGACCGTTGGGGACTTCATTGCTCAAACAGTAGGCAATTCTTCAATTCCATAAATTCTTTCCTTAAGAACGGATGACTTCACTATTTTCTCAAACTTGACTCACGTTTTCGCTCTGATCAGGACAATTAAAGGCAAAAAGTCCGCCGAGCCAGATAACGTCCGTAATAATGTTTCAAAGTTTCAAAAACCTTTCCTCGATAACTACGAGGAACTCCGACAATTCTCTTTAATTATAGTTTTAACAACTCATATTTTTCTGATGTATGAAAAAATGAAAAACTGTTCGTGTAGTGCTACTCTCAAAAAAACCCTAAATATGTTCTGCCCAATTTCTCTCAACCGGCGCAAATTTTTTGCAAATGTAGTCCAGCAACACGTAGAGAACACTTGCATCAGTTTTTAGCAGCAATACAAGGCAATTGGTTTCAGAACTCTAAATTTCACACCCTGTTCATATTCCTGCCCGATTCCACAAAAAGCAGCATACGATAGGCTAATTTCTTGCTGTCGAGAAAGCTTTGGAGTTTATTTGGACAAGTGGGCTCATTCCGAAAATTATTAATATTGAGTTTCCACTTTACCTAACCCAGATCATTCATAGTTATCTTTCATCCCGGAATTTCAACATTAAACCCCAGGAGTTTAAATGACTGAAGTTGACTTAATCAAAGTTCGATCTTCGCATTAACATCTTTTAATCTTTATGCATATTTTAGTACCAATAGCTTTGAAAAAATATATGAATATGAAAGTTATACTTAATAACTGACATTTCATTAAACTGTGTAAATGTAATCTTAAGAATTTTGTAAGTGTCTGCATCGTCATAGAAGTAACAACACAATAAAACAAAAACATTTCAATTGCTTATAATCTACCACAACTGAAATCAAATTCCAGCGATGAATTTAGCAGAACAATAAAATAATTTCCTGAAAGATATTCTCGACAGGGTGATGCTAAACAGATCGAGGTTGAGAGAATGAGTGTTGTCGTAGAATAAGGAGCTAAATTTCTTTTGGTAACAAGAAAAATCTCCGATGATTATTGAAGGACGACAAGATGATATTAATTTGTTTCTTAGAATTAATAGACTCATGTCTCTCTTTTCATTATACGTAAGACTTTCCACTAGCGAATATGAATTTTTTTCTATTTTTGCAAATTGTAAGAGATAAATGAGGACCACTTAGTTTGCTTAAACCCTGTAGGAAGAGATGATCTTTTTGTTGAATATACCTTCCTCGCGTTTTATGCATTTTTCTCTGGAAGAAGCAGCAGATGAAGTGGTTTTTTTTTCTTTCTCTTTCTTTTTTGCTGAAGTAGTTAAAAATTTTCAAGAATTAGATTTATTTATCTTAAGATAATTGTTTTGTTACTTCCACACTTGACCTATTTAGGTACAAATGACTATAAATTGTGGAGTAAATTTAACTAATATCATTCTCAAGAAGATACTTAATTTAGGTAGCAAAAATATAAAAAAATAAATACACAGCAACAGTTGTTGACATAAAATTTAAAAATTAAGTTCTCTTCTATTCCAACATAAGATTACGGTGGGACTATAGCTTCTTGTTAACTTTGAAAAATATTCTAAAAATTAATTTAAAACAAATTGTAATATACGAATAGACGACGCTACAGATTGATACTATCTGGAATAGGAAAATCAAAATAAAATAAATTCATTATGAATTCAAGCAAATGTGTATAAAAATTGGCAGTTCTGGGTTCAAGTCTTCTAAATTGACAAGAGAATACTCGCTGACAAGCCCTCCAGGATAATTCGCTGAATGTTTTCTGTGAATATTTTAATTTGCAACAATCAGTTGTTGCAACAACACGAATTCCTAATACAGTTGGAGATAAAGGAGTTTTTCTTTCAGCTCTACTTGATAAATATTCAAACTCCGTCTGTTCCCCACTTGGTAATTCAGTTAAACACGACTCAATTTACCACCAAAAACCTGCATGGAGAAGAGTTGAAAGTAGGCATATCTGGAACTATAAAATTGCAGCTTGAGTAAGTCTCAATCAATACCTCAGGAGGATTGATTGGTTAATCTATTTTGTTTTGAGGAAAGTCAATGAGTGCTCACTAGGGCATACTAAGTCTTATTCTTACAGCAGATTTCTACAACATCAAAATCGCTCTTGGGTAAATGATAAGTGAAACCAAGCTAAAATAACTAAAGAGCCTGCTTTTCGAAATTATCAATGACTTTTACCTATAAGTCCATTATAAACAGAGAAAAGTTCATTTTTGACCAAAAACAGCAAAGGTTTCTGGTGTCCCGTTAAAACCATCACGAGCAACTCCACCAGTTCCTCCATACATTCACTACTTAACAATTCTGAAGCGATTATTGACTCTTTGGATAAAGCTACAAATCTAGTAGCTATATTCGCTTCTAATTCTCGTCTTCCACTTATTTTGCATCTCTCGTATGGATGTGTAAAAGAGCCAATACGCACCCGTACGAAAGATGTGTTTAAGAGGTCACTAAAGGATTCAACGTCTCCAAAGGCACATGCTTTGATGATTTCTCGTCTCCCATTCATCATTATCTGTATGCATCCTTGACTACACCTATGCGCAAACTTTTCTACTTGTCTTATTAGACAGGATAACTAGGCCACGTTCGCCAATTCTCAAAAATCGAACGTAGAAGAAAACCATCCCCAAAATTATCAACCAATTGCAGTCACTTCGATTATTCCAAGGGTTTTTTAAACTATCATTATAAGTCCAAATTAATGAAGAATCTAGAAACTAATCAACTAAATGAGGATCGCCCAAGTAACAATTTTTCAATTTTTTGATGACTGAAGTTGATGGGTACTTTTATAAATGGTATATAATGGTTACTCGGTTATATAAGAATTTAAGTGGTTATATAAGAGTTTTATAATATTACCAATTAGTGACGTAGTTATATTAGAATTTTTTAAGATTACTAATGGTTCTCCTGGAAGTAAGTTACTAAAGGTTTTATAAGTTGGTGATGGAAATGTTTCAATCACCGGCAGGCGCGTATACAGGGGGGGGGGGGGGGGGGCACGGGGGTCATGACCCCCCCCCCCCCCAAAGAGTGCCACCTCACCTACGCGGTGAATTGAAGCAAATCGCGCTGGACTGTAGAGCACGTTGTAAAAGTTTCACAGGGCGATTTTTGTATGGTACGGGCACAATGTTTAGCTGACGCCAGCGTTTAATGCTGGTGATATAGCGCACTTCTTTAAATTTATAACTTTAGCGCTGCTGTGTCTCAGAGATAATCTGCGGCAAAGCTTAGTTAATGATAAGTTAAGACAGAGGCGAAAAAGATTGGAAATTTTTCGTGTTTTCTAGAAGGAAACAAGTAATGTCATATACTTATGTACTTATGTCTTTGCATGAAGGGGGGAAAGAGCTTCGCTATGCATTATTGTAGTGCTACTGACCTGAGACAACGAGTTAAAAACAAACAAGTAAAACAGTTAGAATTGATACCCTAGATGATGCCCCTTCTGGGCAAGTTTGATTTTTGAAGTGGTTTTTCGCATATATTTCTAGAACGGTTTGTTGGACAGAAAAAATGATTATAACCAATTTTATAGAATTTCGTATTCTGAAGTTTTTAGTACAATAAAAATGTCTTGGACTAATCGTTTTCACAGTATACGAAAAAACTCTAAATTATTTTATGGCAACACCTAAAAGGGGTTGCCCGATTTAGTCCATTTTTGAAGTTTTATTTGCTAGTACAATGAAAACACCGTGTCCAATCCAAATATATAGTGGAAAACGAAATTTTTGTATGGCAACCCCACGAAGGACTTGCCCGATTTGTCTTATTTTCGAACTTAATTTTACTTTTTTTTTAAGTTCGTGTACAAAATTTCAGCTCACTAAGTATACGCGTTCTTGAGTTATCGTGCGCACAGACAGACGGACGGACGGACATTCAAAAATCAAAATAACTTTTAATACTATGCGTGGGTGTTCAATTCATTTTGTTCTACCATCATTATTTCGAGGTGTTACAAATTGAATGACAAACTTAGTATACCCTTAGATTTCATGTAGAGTATAAAAACGAGAGAACCTACAATTATCCGAACGACAAAATCTTATTAAATCCCTCAAAATCCTATCAAATTATTCATAATAATGTACTCCCGGTCACAGTACTTCACTTTTTTAATAAAAATTTAAACTGCGCTTTGGCCCAAATGCTGAAAGGAGCTGTAAAATTTCTGTCAAATAAAATTTTCATTTTTCCCGAAAATATCAGAGAATCCAGCATTAGTTTCTCCCATTTAATCACTTCATCAGAGCAAAACGAATGTAAATAGAAGCACGTGCTGTTCAAATATCATAGGAATTATACTAACAAACATTGGTTATACTATAAAAAACATTGGATATTTCTCACAATATTTCAGCAAAAATCGGTTTTCACAAAAACGCGGGATCATTTTATGAGAGTAAAACCTGAAAAGTCCGCCCCTTCTCATTTATTTATGAAAATGAATCATTTGCCATTTCCGTTTATTTGCATGTAATCAGCGTTTTCACATTTTATGTCCATATTCATAAAAATTTTAAAGAGAGTTCGATTTCTTTTTGTTATTTCTTCTTCTTCTTCTTTCTGTCCTTTTCTAGCCGTGTACATTTAAATGGAAAACAATCGAAAATATCTTCTATGTCCTATATTTAGTTATTCAATCTTTGCCTGCGGTGGGGGTGTTTTTTTGAGTTTCTTATGAGTACTAATAGTGGCAATAATAGCCATTCGCTCTTAGCTCTTCATATTTGAAACACGTACGAATTTTTTTGAATTTTTTTGTGATTTTATATAGTGTCGAACGAAAAGTCATCTATTTATTTTATTGTTTGATTGTTTGAAAAAAGGAATGAAATGCTTTTATATTTTTTTTTGCGCCGATTACTCGTATATATTCGTATATATATGATAAAAAAATTTAAAGGAGACTTCTTCCTACTTTTTCAACCCCCCCCCCCCATTCGAACATTTTAGTTGTGACCCCCCTCAGGCTACAGGTCTGGATACGCGCCTGATCACCGGTCTATACAACTTAGAGTAACCATTACTAGAAGTTATATAAGAAAGTTTTATAATTGTTTTCATCACCACGTTATATAACTGATTGGTAATAAGTGTTTATTGCGATATCCGTGGCTACCCTTATATAACTCGACAACGTTCAGTAATTTAGGTGACATAAAAAAAAAAACATTGGGTACTTTCGGTAATGCATATACCCACTATAAAATATCATAACATTTTTTGGTGGCTTTGTAATAACTACGGTGACCGTTATGAACACAAATTACTTTTAGTATCGAATGGAGCCATTATAAAACTATTTTCATTTATTTATGGCGTTTTAGTATTTTTTCGTATTTGGCCATTTCAATATGCATTATTCCGAGCTGTTCGGACAATACACAAATTAGATCTTCTTGACCTGCCCCTTTAATTTGCACGATTTTATATGACATTTTTTTTTTCGTAACTAAAATTATTCACTACACTACCGAGGAGCGTACAACAAAAATTATTATAAGAAGAACATAACACAGACAATTTGTCATTACTTTAAGATATATAAATTTACCAAAGGTAACATAATATAACCAAAGGGTATATAAGATCACTAACGTCTGTTTGTTGTTACTATAATATATATAACATTACCATAGGTATCATATTATGACTAAAGGGTATATATATGGTAGTTCCTTTAGTTTATATAATATTTCTAGAAGTTTTATAAGGGTAATTGAGTTTACATAACAGATCCAGAGTTTATATAAAGGTAATGGTAATATGTTCATTTATGTACAAGCCGCCATTTTTTCATCTGTGCATTGCAGATAAAAAGGAAAATGTCGGTTAAGTCAATTTTTTAAATTGCTGATATGGCTTCCGTTTTAATTTTATATGAAGAAAATAAATCATTTTAGATATGTAATTTTTCTAAATTATGTAATGTTACCTTTATCAATTGATTCCACCTAAGTGAAAATTTTAAATTTTTTCATATTTAATTAAAATAATTAAATCTTGCTTAATTCTGGAGCGGTTTGCATTTTTTAGAAGTATCTATATTGATATTCACAGTAAAATACTAATTGCAGCTGAATTTAACCACGTACATGCCGATAAATTGTAATTCTAAGATGTAAAAATATTAAATATATATTAAAATGCAGTACAAAAAGATATCGAAATTTTATGTCAAGATAGGTTGGGTAAACATTTGCCTGATATTGTTTTATAAAGGTAACGAAAAGTAATTTCTCTAACATTTCAGTTACTATATGTAATCAGTCTGAAAAAATTCCAAGCGTTTCCAATGTTACCAACACCATTATAAACAAAGTTTATAAAGGTAACAGAAACATTACCGTAACCACTGCTGTGACCAAAGTAAATTAATCGAGAGTACCCCAGGTTATGTAAGGGTTATATAAGTAGTTATAGTTTATAGTGGTTACGAAGAGGTTTCGAGTACTAGTCGATATAACCTAAGTTATATAATTTGGTAATGGAAACCTTACGGTTACTACTTAAAATAAATTGTTTCTTGGGCACCAATATGGCTTCCACTGTGAACGCTCATATGAAAACTTGGTGACTGTTCTTCCGGAATGTTGGAACCGTATACGATTCTGTTCAGAGTGTTTCAGCCATGGAGCCCATACAGCCAGGAGGTGACAATACATTCGCCTAGCCAAACAAACAATTAAATGCAAGGGAGGAAGGCATCTCAACCGTTCCGGAGTTACAGACTAATTAAAAAATATGCTGTTTTCTTTTTACAAAACATACATTATCTTTAAAAGTACAGGGTGGACGGTCTCCGTTAAGAATCAATTGTACGTGCTGCGCACTCCTCACCTCTCCGAAATTATGGTGGCCTAAAATAAAATTCTCGGTTTTTGCTACCGTTTTTTTTTTACTTTGACCTTAGCTCATATTCAAAAAACGTTACAATTTTTTGTTTGTCTGAGTGACTACTATCATCTCCCGCCCTATGGACCTATATGGCGGAGAGACCCCGTATAGTGTCCAAAACCTGGGTGAGTCCCAGATAGTTGCCCTAGATATTTAAAAGCCCTTTTATAGAGTCTGCCATTGTGACCTTTTAGCCAAACTAAAGTCAATTAATCTCTAGTCTCCTATTCTATTCCTATTCTATTATTGTTTAATTGTTTTTTATATAATCGGCTAATACGGGTTGAATTCTAAACTTCACCCTATAAATGCCGGTGTGCCCTAAGGTCCAGTTATCTCTCCGTCTCTTTCTATAATTTTCATTAACGATCTGCTTTCGCTTACATACATTCCCATCCATAGTTTCGCTGATGACAATACTTTTGATTTCGCTTACTCTAAGGATTATCAAATCTTGCGAACTCCAGAGAGAATATAACACAAGTCAATTGAGATTGAATAACGCGCGTCGAATTCAATACGTCTATGATCCAAAGCTGTTGACATATAATATTTTAGTGCTGCGTTAATTAGATTTATTGTTATGGAATTGGTTGCAGCTACAAGTACAACTGAACATTATCAACATATATAAGTAGGTAAATAGAGGCATTATGCGCAACACATAATAACGATTATTTATATAGATATAGAAAAAATACATAGGACCTTGTTGGGGGGCGGATTGCAGTTTAAAAGTTGAATCTTTTTTTTGTTCCTCTTCAAACATCAATTTAATTCTTCGGGCATCAATTTTTAAACGCCAGATTTTCTCGTTCATATGAGAAAGGAAAAATAGTTTATTTTTTTAATCATTTAGTTTAGAATATACTTAAAAAATAATTAATATTTTTTTATATAGGTAAATATTTTTACTTTTAATATTTTTATTTTATTTAGTAATATAATTTTTGGACCGTAGTATCTTTTTTTAGCGATGTAGTATTTGTTGTAGTTTTGATGCTACAAATTTCTATATAATAATAAAATTTTTATTATAACACTTCTATATATCTATACACTATGCATACTAAGATGTCGATTATCCAAGTACCTGTACATTTGATTTAAATTCTATTTGTGTTATTTACTGTAAATCTCTATGCTGTTTGTTAATTTGATTTTAAACACTTTCTATTCTACTTTGAATGATTTATTAATTATATTTTGTCCATACATATATATATATATGTAAGTAGGACGCTACAATAAGCACATCGGATGGAATCCAGAAACTTTACAATTTGTCTAGGAGAGCGATTCAATACTGATAATGGAAAAGCATGCCTAGAGGCAAGTTTTCATACTAATTAAAGGCAGCTACAAAATTGAAAATCTTACTGAAATTTAGAAGGACGAGTGAATAAGTACTGTAAACTGTCTGTCTTCATGGGCCTCATTGATATCAAATTCGTAATTTGTTTAACAATAATTTCTCCAAACTTTTTTCTAGCAAATAAATTATGCTGATATGACAGATATGAATAGAAAAATAAGGTGCTCGTGTCTGCTAAATAGGTCTGCCTCTACTACTTTATGATTGGAGCCTATTTATAATGATTACCTTATATATTCTCATCAGCGATTAAACAGAGTTGATTAATTGATGAGTTTATACATCCTTGATCCTGGTAGCCCTTAGACCAAATATGATATCAATAAGTGAATATGCTCGCTTAACCACTAAACTTATCACAATCAGAGTGAGAGTAGTGAGAGTCTAGCTTTAAGTCATATTCATGTACTCATATTTTCCCAGGTATGCACTCTAGTGCATACTGGTTTATAAATATATCGCACAACTAAGAAATAAAGAATTCGAATATGAAGTAAATGAGGACGACCTTCTTATAAGACTAATTTTAATTCACCAATATTGTTTGAAACTGTTGGAAACTAATTTTCTGGTGACGAACTAATTGTTAGTCCGACGGAGACAAGAGAACTATTTACTTGGTCATGAAACATTGGTTAATTTATGTTCCAAGGGTTTTTTGACATACTCTGCAGTCATTTGCCTTGGAAAGCATCTTTGTGTCTACTTAACATTCGATGTTATGAAGGCAAATGTACATGAACATAACGCTGATCACTAACCAATAGCGTCTTCATCCAACATAATGTAGTTGCATTTGGGGTATTGAATTTTCATTGCATCTAAAATTTAATATGAGTGCCCTGGCCACTAATGAACCAACAACCAAACTTGGTTATAATTTAGAACACAGCAAAATTAAGTTTCACTTGACTTGTCCACTCTTGAAAGTGATCTCTTAGGCGAAGACTTGTGGTGTTTAAATTGCGGGAGGAGAATTATATGGCCGGCATGTTATGGCATCATTGGATCTACGGATTTTTGGGGATATTGTTCCTTCAAAGATAACGTGACCAGGGCAGATATTTTGTTTCTTATAAGACTGGCATTGACTTTCCGTATTTACTAGATATACGCAGCACTGTCTTCCAGGTGAGGGTGGCTCTAAGTGATCGCGATATAGCTTATTGTCTCTTGGAAGCATTATAGGTAAGTGTTTCATACGCTTAGTATTTACAAAACAGTTTCCCGCTATGCTTATATTATACAGGCATTCAAAAATTAGGCTCTATCTACTCTCGCTTTGGTCGGCTTGACTGACTTAGTAATGGAGTTCTATATATAAGAAAAATATATATTCACCAGGAACATTAATTATGCTAAGCGAAAATAAAATATTCTCGTATATACCTAGATGAACAAAAGACAATTTACAGTACTTACGAAGACTTATCATTGTATGTCGACCTGTCGGATACGTTCTTCGGCGCTGCTGTCAATAAAAAATGCAAGGTGGACTGGCAGCCTTTAGGCTTTTAATAAAAGTAGAGATTACTCTTTAGGATTTTTTACCAGGGTAAACTTATATTTGTTCAAGAAGGAATTTATTTGGATTCTCCGGTATATGTATAGCAAAAGCTAAAAGATGTTTTTAATTTGTTATTTCATCACACAACCCAATACATATTTGGTGACAAGTTTCAAGTCTTGATTTTGACTCATCAACAGGTCCCAAATAACGAAATTGAGTGACTTGAAAAACAAATGAAGAAATAGAACAAAGAAAAGAAATGAAAAAATGAAAAAAATTGAGAAAAATAGAACAAAATATTTTATTAAAAAAATTTAAAAACCAGATTCATTCGAAACGAATAGAAGTTGTATGCGCCTGCAGTAGGTTGAAAAAATAAAAAAATAAAAAAGAAAAAGGAAGAAGAAGAAGCGTTTCGTGTTAGCAGAAAACCTTACACTAATCGGTACAGCTTGGTTTTCTGCCTGCTGTAGACGCATGAAAAAGATCAAATTGATCTCCTCTCATATAAACTCAGCTCCTTCGCAAGGATACAGGTATTACCTCACTATCATCGACTGGTTCACGCGATGGCTTAAGGCAATCCCGCTAGTCGACGCAGAAAGCGTGGCAGAAGCTCTATGTGAAACCTGTATTGCTCGTTTTGGAATACTCCGGAGTATCATTACCAGTTCCTCACCCAAAAAGAATATGTCGCCATTTTACGCGATTTCATCCGAGACTTCAGGCCGATCCCAGCTTCAAACCACTCTAAACAATCTCTCCTCAAATTCAAAGAGATTGACAAGTATTCAAACGTCTTCGTAAGGACAGACATAGCAATTTCTTCATACTTAAAATAAAGAGACGCCAGGTTAAAACTTCAGTAAATTGCCTTAAACCTTATTTTGCTGAAGTCGATCAGCAAACAACATCTGACAACAATATCGCTGACCAAAATTTTTACCCGGATAGCTCCTACAGATCAAAGTGCTCTCAGCCGATGCCTGGAAACTTTTTACCAAAAGACACCGATTCACTGGTTAACGACATCATTCCGAAGGTTGTGGTTCCTCCCGAATGTAAATACTGTTACGGAACAATAAATTACGCAGGTATAACGAATCACAAAGCCGCTCACTAAATATTGCTAAAACCCAAGGGTTTTGCTGGTGGGGGAGTGCTGTGGTAGTATATAAGGCGACATTGTACCTGATAAATCCTTAGGGCATTTGTGGGGTTTAATGTGAAAATTGATGAAACATTTGGCGATTACCGAAAGGTGAAAATAAGAGATATATGATGTAAGTAACAAATTAGAAAAAATTGTAAGAGTTAATAGCAAGTTGTCAGTTAGTTGATGTTTTTGTTATGCATCAGGAATTAAATAAAAATATTTTGAAGTCTCTATTTAAAAAAAAAAAACAACGCACAAGGAAACAATAACAAGAAGACATACATGAAGTAGTAAGCTTAAAATATATAAAAATTTAAAGCATTTAATTAATATTAGCCCTGTCATTACATTGGATAATTTTGACGAGGTAGAAAACCTGAATCTATCTCCACAACATTACAGAATTCGATAAGATCGATCTGCAAGCAATTTAATAATTGGAAAACTCTGTTAACTGAAATGTCATATAATGACTCATAGCACGTTATAAATTTCTCACATAACAAGCATTCTAATAAATCTAAATTAAATACATGTGAAGAGTTTCATAATAGCCAAACTTCCAAATAACAACACATCCAAGAGCTGCCACTTTTTATATTGCAGTTCTTGTTGAGTTAAGCAAATTCCGTGTAATTTATTACTACACGACTTCTAAACAGACTTGATTTATGACTATACCGCCAACAATAAAGAGCACATCAAACTATCTACTACAGGTATATTGCATACCCCGAATAAATACTTCATTTATCTTTTATTTTTTTATTTTCTTATTTTTTGAAGACGATATTGTCACCTTTGGATTTATTGTGATGCATATCAAACAATTGGAATCAATTTAAACTCTTGCTCTGCTATGTATGTAAAAATATGTACATACATTTCGTGGATGTTATTTTCAGTTCCCAGTTTAGACATAAGCAGTTCAGCAGAAAATTGACTTTTAAAATTGTGGAAGTCAAGATTTCTCTTTTAAATGGTGTGGGAAGTATGACATTAATTCATTTGTTGTGGGGTTGAAGGGAAGAAAGATCTTAAGATTTTTCTTTGTGTATATATTTTACTGTTTCAATGAAATATAAGGTGAAACTTAATATAAAATAGTCTTTATATGGACCATCCTTGGTAACGTCTCTTTTAGGACGATGTCACATTAATGGTGAGCAGAGTGGCGGGGAGGACGATGCTATTTGTTTCGATTGAAGTTGAAGTAAAAGGAAGTTTTTACAGGATAATTAAAGATGATTTCCAGAACTCAATTGAAATTTGAAATATTTTTCCAGATTGATTCAGTGGCGGCTTGACAGAACTATCTGCATTTAGTAAACGGCCTGGTCCAATTCGAAAGTCGCTTTGAAAATTGGAAAAGATTACGTGAGTAGGCCAATATTCTATTTGTTGTTGTTAAAAATCGAGTGTCGATAGGTTCAACCACTAAATAGAACGAAGATTCTTCTATTAATTAAATTAAAAAAAAGAAGACTGAACAATTTATGCTTTTCTTGTCCTTTCTTGTCCTAAACGTATAAACTCGTTTTCAGAGTTCCCGAATTTGGTTTCCTCTAGGTATTATCAAGGATCCCTACTATAGAAACGACTGCTACCGCAACCAGTAAGCCTTTCGACAGTCAGACTTCCGCAGTCCAGCACCTCTACTGTTATTACTGCATCCGTGACGTCGACTTGGCTAACCTTCGCCTGTCACCTAGCAACCAACCTACATCCATACCCCAACTCCATAGGTCACGAACCTCAAGCGTATATCAATTCAACGAGGTCTGGGCTTCCATCTAGGTTGTCATAGGGACAGTCTAGCCTTGCAAACCCAAATAATTCGGCATGCTGAGCTAGTGCTTAACCTTCAAGAGAACTTAGGTTCTCCTTGCACTTTGAAACACAATTAATTCGACGTGCTGAGCTAGTCCACGAGCTTCAAGAAAACTTTGGCTCGATCCGGACACTCACCGAGGATATCATAGCGACAGTATGGATATGATACACAGCTTATTCGACAACCATAGTCTCATATCAAGTAAATAAGGGGCTTTTATACATGTCAGATACAGGTGCTAACCATTTAATCTGATTATTCACCGGACGTTTGATCGCCCAATACCATGGGATCAAGACAGATCGAGTTGTGCCTCAGCTCCACGAGGCTTCAATTTCTCTGCGAACACCAGATACACCTGCTCTCGTGGTGAACAGCCATTTCAAGACAACGTATCTGTCCTCACATTCCTTCTGAGGAAGACAGTCGATTGCAATAATAGCTCGGCTACCATGAATTGGCCCATTCAGAAACAATCGATACAAATAATTGCAATATTATTTTTAAAGGACTACATTTACATTCCAATTTTGTTATGAGGGGAGCGGAGAAAGAAATTAGTAAAGGCGTGTTGATAAGTCTTAAGAATATAGCTCTGCGATGCAAATTAAACCAGATACTGTATACATAGGTATACTTAAATTTATTATTAGAACAGGTTCTATTCGAAATATGGAAATTTAAAAAAAAAAAAAAAAATATTTGTTATATTGTTACGTCACGCTTTCTTGATCTGTGCCTTCATTTACTACTACAGAGTACTCCAGGGGATAAAATTCCAAGAGCTTTGGAAAAGGATAACTTACACTAGAGTTACTGATATGCTTCCAAAAGAATTCTGAAGAAATTTTGAAATTATTGCTAAAATTCTACAAAGCTCAATGCGAACGTGACTTAAAAATGTTACCAGATTTTGTCTTTCCGCTTTTCATCCATCCAGGAAAACATTCTTATTTTGGCGTATAATTCATGTCTTTTTTTATATCCTCAAAAAAATCCGTTTCATATATCTTTGAGTGTAAACAAATATTTACAGATGATTTTTCTCGGTTATGTCAAACGTAAAAGTTGAATTTGGCTCAACTTCCCCGTTTCGATTCGATTCATTTTGGTGTAATGTGTGCAATTCCACGTATGTCTCATATAAGCAAATTTTATATTGTACGAATCTATCAAAACGGTGGAACTGCGTTTGCCACTTAAGAGTTCGGAAATATTTATAAACTGGGTCTATGCTCATCGAGTTGTAATTACCGTAAATTACTTCGTCCTTATTAGTTTTATCTTTTATGATTGTGCTGATTTGTCACCAGGCTAGTCAATGTTATAGCATGCTTGAAAATTCGGATATTATTGAGGAGACATAGGTTTGCACAAAGCTGTCACATCTCCAAATGTAATATAGTTCTTATTTGATTATGAAAATAGAATCTTCACACACACCAGATGGCTGCAAAAACTAAATGGTTGACAGACAGATATAATTGGTTCCCAAACATTTTTAACGCATGATATTGATTTGAAAAGACAACTAAAAATTTACAATCATTTCGCAAACAAACTCAATATAGTGAAAAGATTACCGCAGCAGGAGCTTAGTTCGCAACAATCAAATTGATACCCATATTGTTACTTGGGAAAGCTCTCCATGTACTATCATCACTTATCATTCATGCAATAAAAAATTAGATGACAGCTCTTATCGTATAAATTAAAATATTTCCAACACTTACTTATATCAATAGTCGTACAAGTCATTTCCATACCACGTAAGTTTCTAATTCAAAATGCTATGTCATTTCCATACTATGTACGTTTCTAATTCAAAATGCACAAGATTGCACTCCAAAAGATACGAGGTAATGATTTCAATGAAATATTTCTTTTACCAACACATACAATCACACATCAATACAATATAAATTCAATAAGAGATTTTAATGACTAATTTGTTCAATTATGTGTTCACAGAAAACGTAAAGGTCTCAATTTAAAGCAGGCCAGAGGGAAAAGTATCCCCAACAACTTGAATTTTGTAACTTTTCAAACTTTATGACTTTATGGTGCAGGGAAAGTAATATGAGAAAAATATCAAGAGGTCGGAGAAGAACTGAGTTTTCCAATTAAAGGACGTGCCGTAGCTCGGGGAAAATGAAGTATTTTACTCTGGGAATTTATGAAAATTGCCAACTTTTGTTTTTTTTTCTTTTTGTATTATTTCGAATTGTTTTCATTCCGGGAAAATGTCATGGGAACGCGATTTAACGTCCATTAGCGTTTCAAGTGGAAAATGTTTGTATACGGACGATTTATTAACTAATTTCCGACACCTGACCTGAGAGGTGTTTCCCGGGATTCAATTTTTGGTCAGGAAATACATTTTTCAGGTGTTACGTGATAATAGTCAGCAGATTTTTTTTTCTTCTTTCCCATCGTCCTTTTTCACTAAAGTATGTGATAATAATGCTAACTATTCACTTTCTCAGCAAGGTATAATGGAAGAGGAAAGGATTTGATGAGTATGGTTGGTACGTGTGATATGGAAAATGTACAGAAAATCTGCTCACGCTTGTTCGTTGTAATATTTGCTTTATCAACGGATTGTACAATTTTATTGAATAAATAATTGCTATTGGCGAATATTAAAAGCATATTTATCAAGTTTTAGAAGTGACAATAGGTCTATCAATTATTATCTAAGGCACTATAAATGTTTAGGAAAGTACATTGTGCAACTTTTCTCTTATTCGTAAGGTCCCCAATAATTGCCTGCCATAACCTGAACGAAGCACACTTTTCAAGAAGTTGAAAGATGCGTCCCAAGCTTCCCAAGTAACAACTGGACGAAGATAAGCTGTTTCACATTCAGATCAAAAGGACATTAGAATAATATATGAAGCTACCTTTTGGAGAGAAATTAACCAAAGACCAATGTAGGCAAGCACTTTGCAAATAATCGCAGCGTAAAAGGGACATTCCCAAATGTAATGAGTAAACAAAGCAGCGAATCATACGAAAAGCAAAATGGAAGAAAGGGAGCCCGCAAAGCCAAAATTTCGAATCACTAAGGAACTAATGCACTCTGGTCGCGAAGTAAATAACTCTAGCAATTCGAGCTTTTTGGTCTGATGGACCAAGTTAATGGTTCTTTTTCGCCTTTATTTTATCCGAAAAGAGAATCTTATTCCAGAACGAATCAGTTCCATATTAACTAGAACTGCAAGGCCTCGTCTTAGGTAGGGTCGGATTAACCATTAAGCAAACTAATCGGGACGTGCTCAGGGCATCAAGAGAAAAGCGGCACAAATGAAATGGAAATTGAAAAAATTGACGTCATTTTTTAAACAAAAAATTCCATCAACAGCTACGTATTTTAGTACCCGTTTAGCGAACCGGATTTGTTTTGCTAATTTAATAAACAAACCACAAAATATTGTATAAAACGATTGAAATTAATAAACTTGCAAAAAGCAGCGTGTATACGTGATAAGAATTTGCTGAAATTATACACTTTTATTCTTCCATCCGACATCTTGCATCCGACAGCAAACGTAGCTGTCAAATTTTTGACATATGAAAAGCTTCACAAATTTTACTCGAGAAGTGTCTGGTAACTTTTCATGTGTTGTGTCCTCTTGAATTTTATAATGATCCAGCGTGATTCATTTGTAATACCGGCAACTTTATGGCTATCTTATTACCGCGTCATCGTAAAGGGGCCATTAAAGGCTTTAACACAATAGGAATGAACAGATCGGCCGACTGTCGACGAATTGCAACGAATGACGGCGAGTTACGATTGTGAAAAAGAAAATTCTGCAGATCCCCGATTGTATTTAATCTTGCAGGCGATATTTTTTATAAATATCGCGGAGATTCTTCTATATTTTCTGTAGTTATGAACTAAAAATAAAGAAATTAATTAATTTTTAAATGCAAAATGTCAAAACTTTCGCATTTGTATTTAAGCGCCTCGCAATATCCAAACTCAAGTTATTTTTACCCGCTTGCCTGTACTACTCGTCGTGTAAGTTGTAAATGATTTTGTGACTTCATACAATTTTTCCTTAGCATCAATGTTTTTGCATTTTTGACGGGGCGGTGTCCTACATCCCCAAAACGAGAAAAATGAATACGAAAGCAATTTCACTCTTTGTTTTTTTTTTTTTGTTGGCAGTACTGGAGCGATCGCGATCAAATTAGAAACTGATCAATCCCGATGGCAAGTTGTCGGCCCTGACCGTCAGCCGTCGTAATTTGAGAATCCGTAGAAGACACTGTTCGTTTAAATCTTTGACAGCGAACTCTTCTGGTCATTTGCCTACGGTAATTGCATTTGTGTTTAAGGCTTAATGCGAATACCGACAATATTGAGAGTGCCTTTCCAAGTGTTGATATTGGATACAGCATATTCTTACATAATTAACGATAACCAGCTGAGCGGTCATTTTATCAGTTTAAGTATATAAAAAATCTCAAAAGAACAATTATGCAACAAGGCAGGCTTGATGCTTTAACTCTAGTAAGTATAGAAGCAGATGTTTTACGGAAAATTAGTTTTAAGTTATCAAAAATTTTGTCACTATAAAAAGCAGGAGAAAACTTTTGTTTAAACTACCCCTGCGGAGTGTCTTTAGAAAAAGAGTCAATGTCCATATATAATGAAATTGAGGATAAGTTGTGCACCCCTATTTTCGTCAAAACAAAACTCTCCATGCTCAATTCTTTTCCCAACTCACCTAACATTTCTTTTTACACACCTATAACTTGAAAACGTATATTGACCTTAAAGCTTTGAAGGCCTGTTATGACAAAAATTAATTGGGCGAATTTTAATATATAACATCCTGGAAGGGATAATGTAGAGTTCCTTTCGTATCGTATCTGGAAAAAAGTTAAATTTTCAAACTGATAAATTTATTAATTCCCAAGCTGCCAGCTAGCTTCTGCCTTGCCTAAGTTTTGTGCTGAAACAACTCCTTTTGAAATCTACTTCAATGGAGCTTTGAGAATGAATTTTAATAACAATTAACTCAAATTATCAAAATAACAATGTTCAAAACTAGTCATCACTTCCAATCCTGCTAAATGAATTCAGGAAAAATCGAAAATGCACGTAGGTACGTATAATTATTTTACTCGCAATTTGTATAATTTAATTCAATTTTTGCTTCAAAACAACTAAAGGTAAGTAGGTACTTGACTAGTAATGGTAGGCAGATTTGTCCTTATCTTAGTCTCGACTAACATACATTTACATGTTGCACTATAATAACGCCCATAATTGTAATTGGCATAACACTTTTGAACTGCACCCTACAAAACTATAAGAACGTGCCTAATCGAGACACGTCTTCAAACTTTACGCATAAATTTCGAAAAGCTTCCAATGAAAGTCTCTACTTTCCTATACAAAAACTTTTTACCGAGTGACCTAGAGGAAAAAGTGTTGGGGAATTGGCAATGTGAGTGACGTTTAGGACGCCATAGAAGTTATAAATATGCATGAAAAATATTAACATGATTTGTAGTAGTTATATCACATGAACAAATTAAAAGAACATCAATTAACAATGTTTGCATAACTTAAGGCAGAAATGCGAAAAAGGTAGATGCTGAACTACTTATATGCGTGCTTCTGTATATAATATATGCGGGATCAAAAGCCTTTCCATTAGAAGTTAAGTTAAACAGAGGAATTTGTATAGGTGATGTTGGCTTTAATTGGTAGCGGCACAAAAGTATATATGCGGAGTATCAAAGGTTTATGGTTGATATAAGCAGCGCTTCTCTCCTACCGGAAAACACGGTTTGATATTCTAAAATACGTTATAAATTTTAAAAGGAAGCAAAATGTTAACACCTGGCAAGAGATTCCTCAAATTATAGACCAATTGCACTTATTTAGTTACTTTCGAAGGTTTCTAAACACTAATCAACACCCAATTGATGAAATATCTAGAAACTAATCACCTTATTAGCGATCGTCAATACGGTTTTCGTGCTGGCCGCTCTTCTGGAGATTTAGTCACATTCCTTACCGAGCGGTGGAATTAATATCTCCATAATTTTGGTGAAGATGAGATGAACGCATTAAATATCTCGAAGACCGTCGATATAGTCTGGTAACCTGCTTTTTTACTTAACTTCAGGCATTAGGTCTAAACTCTCCATTCTTAAAATGGATTGAAGGTTTTCTTCCGCGCCAGTCAATTCAAGTTATATTCAACGGAGTTACTTCTGATCATTTTATAATCCATGCCGGCGAACCTCAAGCTTCTGTGCACTCTCCTGCTCCCTTCCTCATTTATATTAACGGTCTGCTTGCTCTCACTTTCTATCCTATTCATAGCTTTGCAGACGACAGCACTCATTCAAATCTATAGCTTACTCCCGGGTGAATGTTATAGTTGACAAGCCAAGGCATATGTTTAATTCACTAAACTATGACCATACTACAATACTCGCTTAGGGCATAGCGAATCGGATCTTGTTTAATGGTTTCAAAACGCAATGTTTTCTGTTATCACTCAACCGTACACCAACTCCCACTCCACCCATTTCCGTCGATGGAGAAGATATCTCGAACTTGCCATCCCTTAACATCTTAGGCATTGAAATATCCAACAATCTTAGTTAGTTCGATGACATTTTTGGTATTGCCAGAAACGCGATGAATTGCCTGGGATTCTTGGAAAGATGTAAGAAATATTTGGATCCATTACACTTGGCACAAATCTACCAGCCTCATATCAGGCCTAAATTAGAATAGAATTCCCATATTTGGGTAGGAACTATACGCACTGAATTGTGCGCGTTATACAAAGTTCAAAAGAAATACTTCCGGCTTACTAGCTATGAGATATGAATAGCAACTATTGATTCCCTAGAGCACCGGAATACTATCGGATGACTGTCTCCTTTTTATCGCTACTTCTATGGACATTGCTCTGAAGAAATTTCTAGTCTGATCCTTTGTAGAATTCTTCCTATTCGCACCATACGAGCTGTAACCCGAGCTCAGCCTCACACACTTGAAATCAAATTCGGGCGTGCCGTCAACCCTTCATATGCACAACAGTACGAATGAGGAACAGTATTCCATCCTCTGCCGCACTCCCCCACACCCCAGTAATGAACCGCAAAAATTCAAGTGTAATGCGTTCCGTCAACAACTTTTTTCAACCCAAAAAAACCTCAATTCCCTTCCCCTTCTTCATTTCCTGCAAAGGCTGCGATACGGCATCATAGGTTATTTCCAGAGCTATTGCAACACCTTAAAAAAAACAAAAAACAAAAAAACGTCAGAATTTTAACCGCATCTCGTAGAATTATTCTGACTGTTCTCAAAGCAGCTTCGATCTTCTCCTCCTGTAGCGAAAAAAAAAACATTATACTTGGCAGTATTTTAACTAAATGAAGCGAAATCACAACACATCGAAAACAGACAATCAAAACAAACAAAACCCATGGTCCAGCCGATTCATTTGTCAAAGAGTTTTACAAAGAGTGGTCTACTACATTATTAGCTGTGTATACGGCATTACCCAAACTAGAGTTCGTACAAAATCTGCGAAAACTTTAACCAATTTCAATATTATATATATATAAAAAAAAAAAAAAAAAAAAAAAAAAAAAAAAAAAAAAAAAAAAATTGGTCTAAGAAATTCTTATGATACCCTAGAAGAATACTTGTATGTTCGAAATGGGTTTTCGCATATATTTCTATAAGGGTTCGTTGAACAGCAAAAAATTATATAATCAATTTTATAGGATTTCATATTCTGAAGAACTTTTCGGTACATTAAAACCATATAGGACTTATCTTTTTCACAGTATACATAGAAATCCTAAATTTTTATATGACAACACCAAGAAGGGGCTGCGCGATTTAGTCCATATTAGAAATTATATTTACTATTTTTATGAAAACAGTATGTACAAAATTTCAGCTCTCAACGTTGACACATTCTCAGGTAGTTAGTGTCCAAATATATTGTGAAAAATGAAATTTTTGTATGGCAACCCTACGAAGGAGTTACCCGATTTGTGCCATTTTCGAACGTAATTTTTTTTTTTTTTTAAGTGTATATGCCGCTCTAAGTACACGCGTTCTTGAGTTATCGTAATCTGTTCTGTTATTTTTGATATTCAAGGTCAAAAGCCGCGCAAATCGATTTTCTTAATTATCTAGTTTTCTATGGAAAATACGTCATTTACGGTCATTACGAAACTTATAGATTATAAAATTATCTACAATTTTCATTTGAAGCATTTTTTGTATCTACAACAATTTTCGAGGTTCTGCGCCGGGAGAGCAAGCGCGCCTGCATACGGATCTTCTTGGGGTTTTCTCACATTTTTAAATTATATAAAAATGTAAGGGAAAACTTTTTAGATGTTTGCGTTTTTTATTTATTTATTATTTTTAAAAATAAAATAGCACTTACCTTAACTTTTTTGAAAATTTGAATCGTCTTACCTAAGACCCGAACGTACGTCTTTTTCCAGCTAAAAACATAAAGAAAAAGACCTTGAACTAAAACTGTATTTGAAATAATTATAGTTAATTGAAGAGCATATTGGCGCTTGATGGAAAATGTTGGAATTATAGAAAACCATAATTTGTAATTAAGGTAGCCGTGCTTTTGTAATTTAACGCAAAAATATTATAACGATCGTAATTGGTTCGAAATTATTTCTCAATTGCACAAGAAATTTCGTGAGGTAAATATGTTGAGAAAAACGTGGGCCAAAGAAGAAACATATTTTTAAACAAGTGTTTAGTTTCTGAAGCTTTAATTAAAAATAAGGAGTTTTCATAATTTGAAAAATTTGACTTCCATTGCAGTGCAGCCACTCTATGTTTATGTATGTCAAATGGTTTAATATGTTCCGACATATCATAGTTATATTTTCCAGATATTGGGAATCCAATTAAAATCGACGTACCCGCTGTCGTAATCATGCACTCTTAAACGATGATAAGAGGGGAATACCTTCCTCATCAGAAATGGTAATTGGTAGCACCACAATATGTGGAAAACACCATCTACTGTACCAGGACAGCTACCATGCAACATTTCTTCGAATCTCTGCGGCAATATCATGGCAGAAAATTCTTTCACTTGGTACGCAACGTACCGTATTGGAACCATCCGAACCCCGCCGGGTGCTCCTATCCACACCCTAAAGGAATGCAGAGAAAAATTTTCTTCTACGAATTATAACTGGTTGTGAGATGAGGCGAACAGTAAAATCCGTTTTCCGATCGAACATACTCCTACCGAGTTAGAGGCGATCTAAATGGCGAAAGTTCTAGTACCTCAGTTCGAATAAAAAACAGGGAAATACTAAAAAATTGAATCTGTGGATGGCTATAAATAGCTATTAAAGCCTCTGAGTACAGGAGTAAGAGTACTCCAACTTTTCTCAGGACCTACGGCATTCGATTCTGTACAAGATTTTCCAAAATGTACTAGATCAAATTGTTCAAATAAGCATTGCTAATAAAATATGTTCAGAGTATCATAACGCATCGATCAAGACATCTGTCATGTCCGGAGGTGTCGGGCCTAAAATGGGCATTCCCCTTTCGTCACTAATAAACCAAGTCAGCAAATACTGACGAACAAATTTTCATTTCACTTATGAGGCAATGCACTCTGAAGAAAGCAATTGCTGGCAGTATATATATGGTAATTAATTAAGTTATTGTTCTGAGTAAGTAGTTCTTCCAAGTTGGTTTTTATTACTGAAACCTGAAGCCCTTCTATAATCACACAACAGATCAGTAATTACTAATTCTAGTTCAGAATCAACACGCCGTTGATTTCAGCATTCTACATTGCAGATTTGTTCACAATATGAAAATCTGGACTGTTGATGACGAATTCTCTTTTATAAAAAATACTAGTTAAATATAAAAAAAACAACCAGCGATTTGCGAAGCGAACTCGCATATGAAGGGTTCTGTTACATCGCACATGATTTAGCACTATATACTTTTTAGATCGAACAAAAAAAAAAGTTTGTTGTATGGGGACCCCTTTCATTTTTAACTTTATTTTATTTTCACTATTTGTTGTTATACATAGCAGCTATAGTATCGCTAACACTTTGAAAATTCCATGTGTCTATCTATCATGGTTCAAGAAATACAGTAATTGTTAAGGTCGAGCAAAAAACCCCGAAAAAAATCACGGCGCGCCCCAACCCCCTTTTAATTTTATTTTAAATTTACTATTTGTTGTTATAGCGGCAATACATAGAAATATATATTCTGTGAATATTTCAGCTGTCTGTTCATGAGACACAGCCCACTGACAAACAAACGGACGGATAGCGGGGGGTTAATAATAGGGTCCCGTTGGCACCCTTTGGTTATGGAACCCTAAAAAACTGAGATAAAAGTCAAGGATGTTTAATTTGTTGAGACAAAACTTGGAAACGGAGGGGAGGATTGAAAGATATTATAGACCATTAAAATCGCCAACAATTTTCTATCTAATTAGTAATAAATGCATTATCTTTCTAAATGATAAGTGGTAAGGGGTATATAATAAAATACTAACAAAAATCTTTATACCCTGGGCACATTTAAAACTCTTAAGAATTATCCAATTGCATTCACTGATTGCACTGTAGACACTCAGTTCAAAACTCTGTTAGAGACAGCAATGAATTTTAGTAATCCATTGAAATTTTGCCACCTAACCATAATAAACCAGAAACAGCCAAAATGAATAAAAATTAAGAAGACCTTAAAACGGTGCCTTGGTGACTTATACTGTAAACGATAGACAATCTATTATCCTTAATCTGGACTCTTGTTGGAATTACTCAATTTGCTCAATGAGACTAATTCCTACCCACCGAGGATAGTTCTTCACTAACACACTATAGTTTCTGAGTATGGACAACGAAATCTAGCAAACGGAGACTTGAAATAACGCATATTCAAGGTAGCTAAGTTAACAGGGTGCGATAAGTTGGAAGGATGTTTAAGATTTACATGAATTCTCAAATCTATACTTGTTGATTTTTATAATTTATCGTAAAAAAACTCATCTTATATCCAGCTTATAAGAGAAAAATGTATAAAAAAAAAAACAGAAATCAAAAAAGGGCCTTTTCAATTCTAAATTTGTGTTCCCCTCTTTTTCATTCAAATTTTCGAGCAAGGATTGACATAATTCTCGGAATCTCTGTCAGATTCGGTACATATATGTATAGACTTAATACAATTTTAGTAATGTCACTGTCTTCCTTTCAAGTGATTTTTAAAAGTCAAAGGAACGGAAGTGCCTAAATAAAAAAAGTTAATCTTAATATTGATTTTTTGCCTTTAGGAAAATTTGGGTATATGAACATTGTACATACGTATACATATGTAGTATGTAGGTACATACATACTATGCTCTATCCTTAGGCTTGCGAAAGAAGGAGGAGACAAAGAAAAAAAACTGAAATGAGTTTAATCGGCAAACTTACGTTTGAGAATCATTTCATTCTGGAACAAAACTTTTTCCATAAATTACAAAAATTGAAAAAAGTGCTGCCTTGAAGCGAGGACTTCATTTTGCTCTAGTTAAAAGTTAACGAGCTAAAGTGAAGTTGCTAGCATTTTAGAACAGTTGAAAGTTACACATCTTCATCTTTTTTTTTCATCTTTTTTGTTCCATTTTTGTCGATATTTTCTTTCGCTTTAGCTAGACTGTTAATAATAGAGGCATGAAAGATTTTAATAGAGCCGTTTCAGTCAGAATTTAAATACAGGATGCCTCCCGATGAGAGGTCCAATGGGAAGGAGGTGATAGCATTCACCTAGCCAAGCAAGCAATAAATTTTATTTCAAGGGGATCAGAACCGTTTTTAAGTTACAGGCTGACTAAGAAAATATGCTTATTTTCTACTAAAAACCCCATATCTTAAAAAGATACAGGGTGTTTGGTCACCATTTAGACCTCATTTTATGTAAAACTTCTCGTGACTTTCAGCTCAACCAGCCCCGTACACAATTCAATTCAATTAATTTATTAATTCAAATCACAAGAATATTGCAAGCTTTATTGTTAGTAGGTAGCTAAAATAAAAACCAATTTAATAATATACAAATCAAAGAACTGAGCAAAGAATGAAAAGAAAATTATATATACAAATAAAAGATTAAAAAATAAAAGAAGAGAAGAAATTAAAAACGAGCAAAATTAATCACTGAAATGAAAAAAAAACCCTCGTCCATTTTTTTTCTTGTATTTAATAATTTGATTTCGAATCGTAAAAATACAAAGTTTTTCTAAAACTTTATATGACCGATTCTAAAAATTTCAAGTTCGAGCCCACCATTGGACAAGATTAAAAATTTCACCCTGAAATGGTTGCGATTTTTTTGAGATTGACATGGCTTGGTGGTTGAACATCGAGTCAATAAAACATTATATTATTCAAATTTCGAACGACGTAGACTTGGATAACCTACTTCAGGAACCTGAGTTCACCTAACTTTTTCAAATGTAAAAAATCTGAGGCACAAACTATTTTTTCAATTGCCAAGAAACAACAGAAGCTCTTCTCAAGGCAAGAAATTCTGAAAGTTAGTTGTTTTCTTTTTAATAGAAACAAACTCTGCAAGCTCTGGAAAAAATTGTCGGAATTAAAATCGTTTGAGAAGTATAAGCACAACTGCTGTTCAAAGTTTCTCTTATATTAGAATATGTACTATTCTCCTCCATCACCTGTCATGTAAACCTAAGGCGCTTCCCCAAGCAGTTAAATTAAGTTCACTTGCATCCCAAGTAGCGACTGGATGCGTATGCGGCGCGGAGTTTATAATAAGAGAAATATTTTTCGGATGTTGGAAGAGAATTTGATCCGTTGGGTTAGTCGTCGATCTCTATTATAGCATTCGCAACATTATTGCCTATGTCCACATATGCAGATCTTCGCGAGCAAGGCAGCATTTGAAAAGCTTGTTTTATGGCCATAAAGACAATCCTACTGAAACTGACTATACGTCCTTTCGCAGGCCACCACCTCATGCTTCCAGCTACTTGAATGTAAGGCGTTTAGCTATCTCAACTATATTCATAAATACTGACACCGCACGCCACCCAGTTATACTAATAGTAAAAAACATTTCATGATGGTTCCAAGCTGTTCCATCTGAGGTGTCCTTCAGGCGTACATATTCAACCAGAATATCGTGATCCACCGAATTCCGTCGTCTGTCACAAGCACCCTGGAGGCTGATTTCTGCTTTGAACTTCTTCTCGTTTATATCAGATGAAGATAGTCGAGCGGTATTCCTCTATGTTTAATTAAATAGGCCTGGGAGAACAACTTATAGGGAGCTCACCGCATACCGCTTGAGAATGAGACTTAAATTCTGACGTTCAATAAATGCTTGTGTTTAATAGTAGATTCCCATTTGGCCTAGTTTTACCAAGATCGCCTAATATTCCAACAATTGGTTTCATTTGTTATATATGATTGAATTTTGGCTGTGGTAGCCATAAATTTCTACATACTCTTGACGTCGAATTAATCTGCATTTTTTCGTTGGGTTCGTTGGCTTTTTCTAAAGCTAGCAGAACAGAAATTTTTAAGAATGAATTTGGGAGCCGTAATTTGTTTTATTTAAACACTAAACTAGCTTTGAATAAACTTTTAAAGAGTTTAAAATCAGTTCTTTAAAGGACTTAATACATCATTGTATTTAACCCAACTACACTTTCCACAAATGTTTTTCATGAACATGATAAAATATACAAAACAGCAGTAATAAATTTCAAGGCCTGCTGATAAGTACCCTGTAACTCTATTCCAGTTTCATTATGAGTTCACAGTTAGTTTCTCGTCCTCCCAATTGGGATCCAATCAATTTTTGTGCTCACGTTATCGGTCCATATTCAAAGAAATAAAGGATTTGCATTTTTTATTTCAGTTCATGTCAAGAAAACTAATGGATATGAATTAGTTATTGAGAAAATGATAAATTAGGGACTATTTTTCTAGAGAATAAGATACGCATTAGTTAATATAGATTGAATTAATAAGTAAAATTGATGAGTGAGCATTATTAGATATGCGAATGTACTCAATATTTATTTTTCTGTAGTGTCATAAAAAACGAACGTTTTCAGTGGCGTAACAAATTCGGTCATGTGGGGCCACTGATTTAATGGCAGTCGAATGAGCCACAAACGATTGTCTTATTTCGAAACTCTTTTTGATTACCTATATAGAAGCTTAGAAGGAAACAGCATGAAAAAAACTATCCTAAGTGGCCGCATACACGATTTAAACTATACCTTCTTTTACGTGAAATATAATCCTACCTATGTTCTAAAAATGATGAATGGACCTCTACAGTCACTTTTTTACTCAAACCGTTCCTCCGGATAAGGGGTTGAAAAAAAAAATAAAAGTCTGAAAACTGTCATATCCGAGTATATCATAGTGCAGCCTAGCTTGCGCTGTTTTTTAATACTTGTCATCTAGCCACCACCATATTAGAATAAACTATATTTCATGGAGGTCTTATCAGATTTCATTCATAAAATTCGTTAAAGTTAGTTGTCAGCTATCTCGTGATTTTAGTTTAGTTCTTTACTGAACAAACTAACTGAGTTTACTGAGGATGTTATATGAATAAATTGCTATACATATGATATGGCTCGTATTCTGGATAGGATAGTGCTATTGTAATTGCAGTTGATAGCTTTGTATCAAAGACAGCTTTCAAATGGTGGTGGAAGACTACGAACATTTTTCTTCTGAGATGACTGCTAAACGGTGAGCTGAATGCTTTCAAGATTGGCTAAAGTGGATGCAAAAGTTAAGGTCAATATTGTGGAAAATAAATTCTGAAATTCGCTTTTTTATCCGTAAAATGTCAAGTCATCTTATATTTCAGTCATATCATAATTATAACCTCAAAATTCCAAAAACAGCCGCCTCTCAGCCGTTATCTTCTTAGATTATTTTGTTTTTGTCGAATATAGAAAAGAAGACTCCAATTCTGAAATTTTTTGTTTGTTTTCTTTTTATGTTGTTCGGTCAAAAGTATGCTAATAAATGAATATTCAAAGATGTCGGAGAAAGTTTTTAATACTGCATATCTTCTTCTTATACTCGAAATGTTTAAAGAATGAATTATATACACAGCACTATCTACAATGTCAATAGAAGTGAAAATTAATCAGATTGGTGGCAATGTAATCGAGGCAAATATCGATTAAGAACCATTTTAGTTAAGCGATTAAAGTTCTATATGAAAATTTATAAACGTTTATAATAATCATAATCAAATCATTTTAGCATGGATGCAATAGATTATAGGCTCCATATTAACTATTAAGTAACTTAACTATGAGTACTTTGGTACGAAAGGGGCCCCGATGAATGATAATGGGGTTAAGGGTTAAGCTACACGAGGAGAGACTTTGGCTTCCTGCAAGCACGTTTTAGGTCTCTAGAAACGCAGGGTCGCATGTATACTCTTTGCAAATGCAGATATCTATAAAGAGACCAAATCTGTAGAGAGTTTATTCCATTATTTCAAAAGTCTCATAACAGAAATGAAGCTGAATATATAGCACATGGAAATTGATGTACTTTTTATCATCTCTTATGGGATTTTAAGTAGTCTGCTCTAAACTTTCATTGCACCATAAAGGACAAATAACTATGGAAGAGGGGATAAGGTCTTAATTAAAGGAATAAATTATGTTGTAAGTGTTTCTGAAGAGGCCTCTATACCATAAGCAGATTATAGTAATGACGAATTAAATCCATTCGACTTACTAGTATATTAAATTAGCATTAAATTTTATTAAGTTCTTCTTACTACAAAATTATAAATTAATCAGATTTACATTTTATAAATGCACTTCATCAAGTGGAAATTGATGCAATCATAGATGCTGTTAAAAACATTGGTGAAATTTTAGTCTTACTATAATTATTTTGGTGTTTAGCTACCTAAAGAAAACGATAGTTTATTACAGAGCGTGTAGAAGCAGAAATATTAAATGTGACTAAGATTCAGGTGAGTTTATAGTCCTGTGCAAACAATTGAAAGTAAAAACAATCCTGTATGGTTTTTGTTTTCTTGGTAAACCGGCTCGATGGCTAATTGTGTTCTGTCGAGTGGAGACCAAATAGGACAACCATACTCCAAAATGTGTCTAACAAAAACACAATAAAGATGCTTAGTAATATAGGGGTCATAAAGTTCTCTAGTACTACCTAAAGTCACATTAGCCCTGTGAATGAGGATGTCGTCGCGTATATCAGCTAACTTAATCCTTGGTTTTGTCAAGTAAGTGTCATGAACATTCCATATATGGTAAAGTGCAGAGGAATCTTTCTTAATAATTTATTAATGAAGCTTCATTTACGAAAGATGTCTAAATCAGATCTTAAGAGGGCAATTAATCATAACATAACATTATGTAAAATCCTTATTATTAAATTAGGTCAAAAACATAAATCTTTGGTGTAAACGGCAAAGAGCAATGGTCCAAGATGGCTGCTTTGTGGCACCCCAGAAATTTTTCTGATGACGGTGAAAAGGATTTTCTAAAAAAGATAACATTAAGTATGGTTGGATAAATAAGAACATAATCAATTCGCAAAGAGAAACTGAAAGCGAAAGAAACAAAAGCTTTGAAAAAAGCTTATTCTATCTTACTTACATAGATCAACTAATCTTCTACAAAAGCAGATACTCCTGCATTGTATACTTAGAAAATTTCATAAAGTTGTAGTAGTCAATTTACCATTGATTCATTGCAAAATCACAAAGTCATGAAAACATTTTGCAGTAAAAGTATACAGATGATCATAAGTTAAGGTCTCCAAAGTTTTGGAGATCTTGGACAGACTTACCATAGGTCTGTAATTCAATATGTTGCACTTATTGCCCTTTTTGTTCAAAGGAATAATCATAGATATCTTTGAAGACTCCGACAAGACAACACAGTGAATAAATAAATTCGATTATCAATAAGAAGCAGAAAGATACAATATTATAAAACAATTTTACATCTTATCAATGTCACGTTAGTCAAGGATAAGGATGAATACAATCTAAGAGCCAGTCATGTAGTTTTGAAAAATTAGGCCTTTTAAAGATAAGAGAGTATACACAGAATACAGAACTTGTAACAGAAGAGAAAATGAACAGAATTAAATGCGTTCAAAGTGATTACTCATTTCTGGAAACACAAGGGCTTAGTATTGCATATTAGAGTACGGCTAGCATCTATTGAAACATCAGATGCAACAGTTTTCCATTGTCGTTCATTATTTCGCAGGTATACATTAGTCCAGATGATAAAAATCTATCACTAAAGCATGTTCCTTTACAGGAAAACCCTTAATAAACAGCCGGCATATTAAAGACGTCAAAAAGTAAAAACTCAGTTTATCGATACATAGCTAAATGCATAGCTAGATGTTCGTACACAACATTTGATGAACATCGAGGAATATAAACCATTGCAGTTGAAGGGAACCTCAAAATCGAGCCATCTTGTAAACAAAGACATTTTACATTGGTATAGTACAGCCAGCTTTTGTTGAGCAGTTTTTTAGTTCACTTAAAAATCTAGAGCGATTG